>JAPDSC010052852.1:3888-16740 GCA_026290005.1 Latrodectus geometricus | reverse complement strand
TGTGTGTGTGTGTTGGCAAGAGGAGGAAACCGAGGACAAAACAGTGTATACACACCTTCTAACCGAGGACCTCAGCGGAACCGCGGACGTCCTCGGTTCCATTTTGCTATTTTTGTGCGGAAATTACATAATTTAAACTTGAATTTTATATTTCCTTGAAATTTAAGGATTTTCTTGATTTGATTTTTCTTATTTTACATTTAAATTATGCATTTTAGTTTTTAATTGTCATTTTTTATTGAAATTTAATGATGTCCTCGGTTTACACCTTTTATATTAGATTTTTGTGTACTGTGTTAAAAGTGTGTATCCTGTAAAATATGAGGTCCTCGGTAGTTCGGAAAAATCCTGGTTTGTGTATGTCCTCAGTTAAGCGATAAAATACACATTGTGTATATCAAACAGATTTATAATAATATCGTTTATTGTGATATCTTTATAAAGACTCATATATTTAGTTCTTTAGTGTATTATTAGATATGCAAAATTGTTTTTTTTATATTTCTAAATAATTAATTATATTAATATTAAGTAAATTAAAAATTTAAGTAAACTTAATTACATCAAATTTGAGTTTACTTTTTATAGAATTTCAAATTCTTGAGAATAAAAGAAGCTTCTTTAGTAGATTCTGAAATTTAATGTATTTTTTAATTTAATACAAATTTCATTTTTTTTAAATATAAAAATTATTATATAATATGTTATAAAAAATTTTAATACTAATATTTTTATTGAAAAGTTTTCTTATTTAAAAAATTTTCTTCCTTCGAAAAAAAAAATTAATGATATAATGTGAAGTGTAATTTTAATTTTATTTCACAAATTGTACATTTTCTTAATTTGCATTCTAATTTAATCACTATGTTAAGCTTCGTTTTATTAACATTTTTAAAAATAAAATGTAAATATATTTATATTTTCCTGTTGCTTCATTGATATTTATTTCAGTACTTATAAATAAATTATTTAAGAAATTAAAATTAATGTTAATTAAAAATTTAGCAAAAAGTTTTAATTATACTTGTTCAGAAATTGAAATTTTCAATACATAATATCAATGCGTTAAACTCTTAATATAAAATCTTACAAAAGAGAATTTTACTATAAAATTATCAGCCCACTGAATTATAAATATTATAATTTTAATTTACTTTATTTAATACATTAATATTTCTCATCTCAAAGTACAACATATACATACCTGCAATCGAGGACATCATATACACACAGGCAATCGAGGACATCATACACACACAGGCAATCGAGGACATTATATACACACCGGCAATTGAGGACATCACATACATACCGGCAAACGAGGACATTATATACATACAGGCAAACGAGGACCTTGTATACACACTGTCAAGCGAGGACCTCATTCCGATATAGAAAAATTAAACAAGCAATTTAATTTAATTGAATAAACAATTAATTGAATATTTATATTGAAGACTTCATACATTCACTTGATTATTTTTAAATGCTGTCAATACAATAAATTGATTCATATTGAAATTTCAGAAGAAGAAATGTTTAATAAGAAGAAGCTTGATATGCATCCGCAGTACATTGCATGCCTTTTGAAAATATCAGTAGAGCTTATTTTAATTTTATTTCTATTTCCTTAATGAATCTGTTTATCAATAATATTTTACTGACAAATCATTATTTCATTTGAATTTGAATATATAAGTATAAATACTCGTATGATCATTTTTTATAATAGCACTTTTCTAGATTCTGTTTTGTACAATATCTATATTTTAAATCTAGTTTTTGGCTAACCATTGTTCTCTTTTGATTCTTCTAAATAACGATATATTTTTGTTAGCTATATTATTTTGTTCATCTTACTCAAATTTTCATTAATCCAATCGTCTTTCCCCAATTTATAATTTCTATATCCTAATCATCAATTATAATAAAGCTTTTAAATTTTAGGGGGTATATATAAGGGAGTACTTATTTTACTATATAAGATAATTTTCGGTACAAATACACAAAATTATTGTTCACAAATACGATAAAAAAATTTCTTTATTTCACCAACCTCAAATTTCTAAACGCAATAACATTCTCAACTTTGGTATATTTTAAATCTCTCCAACTGCAAAGGGGAGATTCGATATGCCTTGACCATTTCCTGTAAATGATTGATTAATCACAGATCACTGAGAAAATGCCCTGGGAATTCAAAGACCCTCTGAAAACCACTAGGTACATAGAAAAGTTTGTAAGAAGGATAATTTTAGGTGGAGGTTTGTTTTTAAGCAGATTCAAAATAATGAATTTTGCTTAAATTTAGAATTAAATATTTGAAAGGAAATTTAAATAAATATTCAAATGTAAATGCTTAGAAATTTTCAGAGCAAATCACAAAATCAAAAGTTATGATATTATTTTCAGTATTTTTTTCTCTCTCTTTAATTTAAATTTACGTACTTTTATTTAGTAATGAAAATATAATGAAATATAATAGATTTTCAAGTTATAAATTTTTAAGTATTTATTTAAACTTAAAAAAAAAACTGTAAAATTACTTTACTATTTTTTAACAGTAAATTATGTGAAAAGTAAAGACAAAAAATTAAAAGTGAAAGGGTAATAAAATAACATCTGTAACATTAAATAAATTTTATTCATAAATCCGCAAGAGTATTTATTATTACATTTCATTGTAATAAATTATTCTCCATTATAACGTTCTAACGAGAACAGAAAATATTTGTTAATTCACTTTGAAATAATGTTTTTAATTTTTTAATGTGTACCTACAACCGTGATTCCAAAGTGGTCTATATCGACCCCTAGGGGTCTATGACAACCTGCAAGGTGTCTACGTCAGCGAAAAAAAATTTGGGGGTCCATGAAATGAAAATGAGGGTCCACGATAGTGGATCTCTACACATACACTGATAGTACCTATTTACTTACATCATACTATCTTATAATATCAAAACATTTACATTATTTATAATATAGCGCTGTTACCAATCTCGTAATGAAAAAAGAAACAGACTGGACATCATTAGCCGAGGAGATTTAAGATTAACCCTTACAATATTGACGCCAAATGTTGTTAATTTATTATTAAAACATCAGGTTCATCCTTCTCACTAAAAATATTGACTTATTGCTTATGTTATTTTATTTATAGTTTATTTTATGTTTATTTAATGTTACGTATATTTTACATAACAGATACAAAATTTTATTTTAAGTAATTTTAATTTAAATTCAATTAATAAATGTATAAATTAACATGTGTTTTTACTTTAAGTTTTTAACATTAAACTTCACTACTGTTAGAAATTTACAGTAAATCAATATCAGGTAAGTAGGGGGTCTACCCAACACGGAAAAACATGGCAAGGGGTCTACGACACAAAAAAGTTTGGGGAACTCAGACCTACAATCACAATGTAAGTTGTAGGAAAATAAAAATATAATTTTGAGAAGTAAACAAAATTTGTAATATTAATTTTAGCCTTTACTACAGCCTTTCTTTTTTTTTTTTTAAATTAAACACAGAATTTATACAAAAGTTATTTATGAAACATAAATCTAAATAAAATTTAATTATTAAAAAAATGATAAAAAATGAAAAAAATAATGTTCTTGAGTAAAATAAATACCAATTTTTCATACAATATAAATAATATAATTCAAGCTTTGTAAATAGAACAATTCAACTATTTTCATGTAGATTTCAACTAAATGTGAGCAAAGTTTAAGCTGAACTACAGTTCGAACTGACATCTTGATACAAATAAGACTTAATTTTATTATCTTATTCATTGTTATATTAATTCTAAATGTTAATACAATCTTCTTCTCACTAGCTTTAGAAACAAGTTTTTCAAAAATAAATGTATCATCAAAATTTAAAGGAATTTTTTCCTCAATATTATGAAACGTATTCGTTTTCCAAAAATTTAATTAAAGCTTATAAATCATACATAAGTTGTTTAAAATTTCTTAGCAGACGTCCCAATTTTAAAAACTCACTAAATAGGAAATATGTTTCAAGTAATCTTTAATTTTTTGTGTGTTTGCGTTGGTTAGTTTTACTTAAACCAATTCATCTGTATGCATATTGAATAAATATAATACATGCCTGTAAATCTGAAATTATCAGTATGTAAAACACCATATAATAAAAGAAGAATTAAACTTCTCAACAGGAGGACTTAAAACTGAATGAACCCGAGAGTCATGAATATAATAACTATTTAATCCTATATTATAAGTATCTTAATTATTTATCAATGATGCAAAAAAATTTGGAAATAAAATTCTACATTCAGTACGTTAAATTCATGGCTTATGGGGTGTATGTTTCTAGCAACGCTTACTTTTCCAGGAGTACATAAAAAAATTGGAAACACGTAGTTTATTTTTTGAACTTTTGGACATACATGCAAATACTGAGGAAAATCCATCAAATTTTCTCTTTACTTATTATACATGCAACTGTATATAAATAAGAGCAAGCAACATAAAGGTGTAGCAGTCACTTTCACAAGTTTTCATTTCATTTTAGAGAAAATACGTTTGATTGTATTAAGATACTTTACATATATTAATTCTCTCAAAGAATTATCTAACCAACAAAAGAGAATCCTCCTGCTTTTAAAAAAGTCAAAGCTTTAGCTAGAGGGTAAGACGTCAGAGTCTGAGAGAAACTTGGATTCGTTATGCGTCCTCATCGACATGCAGAAAACAGCTTTGAAATAAAGTGAAAGCAGCCAATGGTATATATCAAAATTATTCCATTCCTGTTTTAAAAACTGAAGCTGCTGTACATCCCTCAGAGGTAGATATTTCTAATGTCCTCTGAGAAATATTTGCTAGCTTGTTAAACTCTGATTCTTTTAGTCAGATTTTTAAGGACTCAAAAAAATTATTGTTTGGACATCTCTAAGATTTATTGATGGACATAATCTAATCTACAATTGCACTATTAGATTATCAAAATTGAAGACAGTTTTATATCAGGCAAATGGCACCAGCCTAGCACCTGATGAAATCTCTTACCAAATGCTTGTCTCTTAAATCAGGATTCTTATAAAACATACTGTTTTTTTAATAGAATATAGGTAGATAAAGCTTATCCTAAAGAATGGATCTAGTGTTTGTTAGGTTCCTAGCCTAAGAAGCTTAAATATCGTACGCAATTTATTTAATATTTATTAATTATACAGTATATATTAGCTGCTGTTCCGTAAAGCTTTAAATGTTATGGTAAGATCTATTTTAAAATATTTTAATATTGTTTTGAAAATAAAATCATACATCTAAAACTTAGATTTGCCTCGGCTTGTCCTTTTTTGGACTTTGCACCACAAAACCCAACCAAACAATCAAAAAATATTATCTTGATATTTAAAATTGCTTACGAGGCACATGTACAATCGGCTTAGAATGAACTCTTTTAAAAAAGATTTTTTAACTAAAAAAAAATATTCCTTAAAATTATATCAAGAAATTGAAATAAATTTTTTAATCTACAGGTGAAATACAATTGAAATCAACAGTAAAATTTTTTCACTTAGAAATAGACTGATTTAAAATATATTCTTGAGAAGAGTTCGATTGTGTCAATGTTATAATGTCTTAATATTATTAACTACAATAATTATACATCTCAGACATGTGGGATAAGGATATTGATAAAAATTAATAAGAATTTTTCTTTAACAATAAATACGTTTCTTTTTCCAGCAATATGCGATAAGATTTTAAACATTCCCTTCAGACCCTCAAACACCTCGTTAAACAACCAAGCGAATTATTTTAGATATCCACACTAACCAGCCACGTATATATTATTTTCTCTGATTGATTTTGAAAGTTATATTTTCAATATAAATTAAAAAAAAAATATTTCCATTGTTTGACTCCACAAATTCGTAATATGAAAATTTAAAAACTTAAAAAGTATTTACTATTTGTTTAAATACTTTATATTATATGTTTATATGTCTTAGCAATAATTAGAATTTAAAGAATTATTTTTACAATATTTCAGTTTCTGTTAAATTCATTATAATAATTTTGTAGCAATAAACTCTTGACACCATTTAAAATATTTTATAATATTCTTAACTTAAAATGTATGCTTTGAGTGAATGGATTCTAATGTTATTAAAAAACAATCAAAATAAAATAATATATACTATTAATTACGAATAAGAGTAATTTTCCAATTATTAACCCTATTATTTTCGAAGAAAAATAATAAGGTTTACTTAAATTATCTTCTTTTAATTTTTAGTAAAAAAAAACGATAAATTTTTTTATAAGAAAATAATTCTAACATATTCATTAATTGAGCCCTAGTTATATATTATTTCAGAAGTGTAAAAAATACTATAAATATACTGGATATACTTTTTACAGATTATCTTGGCAGATAAAATGCAAACATCTTAAACAGAAATCAGGTTTTGTAAACAATATACTATAATATGGTTTGAAACTGTAATTAAATGAATTAAAATAAAATTTCACCAAATAACAGTCATTCTACAGTTAATAGCTTGAAGTTGTATCTAATTATTTACCTTAAGTTCCGAAAAAGCATTTAAAGAAATTGCAATTCGTCTAAACAAGTTGTTTTAATTTAAATTATTCACTTTGATTTTTATTTTCTGCTCATTTTGAAAATTATGTCATGTTATAAGTATTAAGTATATATATATGTATATATATATATGCAGAGATAGATAGAAGTTTATTATCCTGGAAAAAAATGTGACGGTAGTTTTTCTATTCAAGAATTTAAACATGATGAAAATATGGGGTGTAGAAAGTTATTAGTGTTAATTTTAAAAAGAGTTCAGCAGGGAATAAATTTTAAG
This sequence comes from Latrodectus geometricus, assembly GCA_026290005.1. Classification (NCBI taxonomy): domain Eukaryota; kingdom Metazoa; phylum Arthropoda; class Arachnida; order Araneae; family Theridiidae; genus Latrodectus; species Latrodectus geometricus. The sequence goes on along the minus strand of JAPDSC010052852.1, from coordinate 9,871 downwards.
TGAGAAACCATTCTGCAGGATAACATTGAGAAGCAAACCATTGAAGCATAACAAAACGAGAGTTCCGGTGTCGTTGAGTCGAGAAACTGGTTCTAAAAACGGCGCAAGTAGAAACGATTTCTTTTAGCCCCCACCACCGGTAAATGCCAAATGTCTATTTAGTTAAACATGATATAGCATATTTACTAATCACAAAGAATATTTTAAAATTATTGGTTTTAAATAAACTTTAAAATAATTGTATGATTAATTTCATTGATTTATTTCACCTTTAGCAAACAGAAAGCACAATTCAAACGTCATATTTTTTTTTCAAAGTTAATAAAACGTAATTAGCTATAAGAGAAATGATAGGTATTAAAATATTTAAATATATTCAAAAGATTTCTAAAAAGAAAGCATAAATATGATATAAAAAAACTAAATAAATATATTTTGAACTAATTAATTTCCCTAATAAATGAGTACATACTCGTATAAAGCACTGAAGTACAATTTAATGCTGATTTCAGAAGAAAAAATAAAAATAATCTTTATATTCACAACATTAATAATTACGATTTTTTTTCCTTGTTTGTATTAAAAGTAAAATCTATATACTGTGCTGAAATCGAAATTTTTCCCTTTATGCGTTTCTGTTACTAGATATGTAATGTTTCGCATAATAAATGTTGGGAAATCTCTATTAGGTTAAATTCATATCTACGTAGATAAATAGTAATCACAGATTTAGAATAACATCTATAATATCATTTATTTATACAAGAAACAGCAAGATTTTGTTGCTTCTTGATCACAACTATCTTGAAAATTATTCTTAATAGATTTAAAAATTATTTAATATTTTATTTTTAAAAAAATCTACGTATATATATATAAAATTCCTATCTTGATAAAAAAGAGGAACATTGACACAATACTAAATATACATAAACTCTTATCTTTACTACTTTAAACTTTATTACTTATATAAAATAAAGTGCTTTATATTATCTCTAGCCAAAAAACAAAACCAAAATCATACTCATTTTAAATTTGTGCTTAAATTATGGTTACATAGTTGATATTTTGACAACTATAACTTAAATATTCTCTGCGTATTCCTTTGAGGTCGAGAATATTTTCCTTTTAGATTTTATTTCTATTTAATTCTATTTCTATTTAATTGTTGTCGTTGAAATAAAATGTACAATATTTTCTAACTATGAAATCTATTATTATCTATGAATCTATAAATACTAAATAAATTATAATCAATGATCAATATGCTAATGAACAATTTTTGTAGATAATATAATCTATTCAAATGTTACAAAAAAAATATGGAAAGTTAAGTTACTTTTAGTAAAGACCTGTTTTAGTATCTATTTTACATATATTCCGTCAGATTGTTTTTTTTTTTTTTTTTTTTTTTTTTTTTTTTTTTTTTTTTTTTCACCAGCTTGCTTTCTTGTACCTAGTCCTGATTCCGATAGATTGTTTCCACGGGATACAGAAATGTGTAACAATTAACTCCAATTTTTCTACTGTGAGGATATCACATTGGGTACACTCCATCTCGAATAGCAAGTTCCTAATCTTAATCCATAACTAGTTCTATGCAAAAACATTTGATATGTTAATTTTCTAAAGAATCAAATTATGCTGAAGCATTCCTACCATAATGAGAGCTCTTTTTAACTAAAAACAATTTTGAGAAAATAACGATACAATTGTTGAAATGGAAAACACTTTAGAGAATAATAATCAACTACTTTGTCTTGTAAATACAATATTAATATGCTTTATAAAAATGAATGTATGAGTTGAACTAAATTCATTAAATCAAATTTTGTATTCTTCCAACAAGTAACTTATTAGTTTAAGCCATACGCTACAGTTAAAAATAAAAACAAAGAAAAGATGCAGTACTGAACCTCGGAATTGAAGTATTTTTCGACTGTATATTTTTTATGTGTGATTTATAATTTCGTATATTATTGTGTTAGAAATTCTGCAGTTTAATTACAAAACATCACTCAGGTTTGGACCAGATTTTCATGATGATAGAGTATATAAATATTTAAAGACTTATGTTTCTTTTCTAGAATATTATGAAAATCAAAAATGTTTTGCTAGCTTACTTACTTATTATTGGTAAAAAATTGCGAAATATTTTAATTCTTGAGAAGCTGAAAACTAATTCATAAAGGGAATTAGGTAATTAAAATAAATTGTCAATGGAAAATAATTAAATTCATTTTTCACAATAGCTAAAAACATTCCTTTATTCCTTATATATATAACAAAAAGATTGTAAGATAAACATGTGAAATTTTATCCAATGTTTTCATATATATTGATATGTATTTTAGTAACAAAAAGTTTATAATAATTTTGTGTTAATTTTCAAAACATTATCCTGATGAATTTATGGTTCTGCATCACGTTAAATATTTTATAAACTACTGGTGATTTTCTTTTCTTCTGACAAATAATATACTTTGTCTTTTTTACCCTATCAGCTGGCCGATGGATTTCTATTACGCGAATTTACTAATGCAAAAAATGCTGATTTGTATTGTAATCTAAATGTAAAAGTGTAGAAATTAAATTCATACGCTTAACTGGTTCTCTCCAAGACTTTTTTATGTTAATTAAATGTATTTAATTCTTTAATAGTTTGAAATTATAAGAAGAATCTTATTCATATTTGATTCTTGGTGGTAACATCAGTTTGCTCAGATATTTACAAAGCGAGTTTTCTCCAACGACCAGGATATTGGTGCGTGGTTTTCTCTAATCCGCTATGAGCCGTACATCCGCTTTTCCCCTGACTATTTGAGAGTATTGTCGCCTTGATGATTCATTTACTATGAGAACTCATCAATTGACATTTCTCACTCGAGAACACCTACATATGTTTGTAGTTAACTTAGTGAATGTTCTGCTCGTGCATTTTCATTATCTTAGTCAAAATTTTCTTATCGCACTGAATATAAAGTCATTTTTCTAATAATTTCAGAATTAGCTGCCTTGAAATTTAATATAATTATAAATAATTTTTATACTTGAAGTTTTAAAAATTGCAAGAGAATATAATGGGAATCATTATATTGAATCTACTAATATTTATAAATTTTCTTTGAATAATACCTGACGGTTATAAGCATTTTTCTATTTACACTGTACTTATTCATAATGAAAAATTATTTTTTTATATTAAACTTGATACAATGAATATATGTGACTTTATTGAAAAAGTTGAAATCTAAGAAATGATTTGCATTTGCAAATGCTCAAAATATTTAATTGTTTATATTAATATAATGTTTAGTATTTAAAAATGCATTTATAAGATGTCAAATATTTGTACAATAGCAAATCATTCAGAGAACACATTTTTATGCTTAAAACTTTAATTGTTTTGTGTAAAATTGAATGTTAATTTATAATTGAATCTATGAGATGCATTAGCAAGCTGAAATGAATCCACAAATATTTAGTAAATTCATTTGAATTTTAAAATAAATGAAGCTATGGATTAAACAGTTGGGAAGCTAAATAAGATTAGAATTTTCTTATATGAATATTCCTTGAAATAATCAAAGAAATTATTCCTGCTCTAATAAACATGTATGACCATGCTATATGAAGTAAATTTGAAAGTTAAATTTTAGAAATAATCTTAATAAGAGTAGTTTACTTTGAGGTAAAGACTAAAAATTTCCAAAAAAGCAGGAAAAAAAATTTTTTTTACATTATTTAATAACTTTTGTATTTCAGATTTTTTACAAATATTTTTATATATTTCATTCACACAAAAACTCAACAAATATTGCTTTCTCACTATATATTATTATTATACCAAAATATTCCCTTAATGAAATGATCATATAGTTATTTTTAAAGGAAACTTTTAAGAATAATTTAAAAATAACTGGTTTATTAGTCACTTTACTGATAGATTTTAAATATACTGGCTAAATTTAAGAGAATCCACGATTTAAATTGGATATCAAGCCAATACAAAATTTTCACGTGTAAAGTGGGACTATATACTATTAACCATAACCCCAATCACTCTTCACTCCGCGCTACTAGCTTTGCAAAAAATTTGGGAGAATTAAAGTAATATTACACAAAGTATTACAAGATATTGTTAAGTAGATCATAAAACCATTTCCTAAAAGTAAGAACTATTAACCGTACATACAACGAGTATGCTATATTTAAGTAATGTCTTTTCATTAGAGAAACACGCTTCAAATGATATATTTTTAACCAAGTCTAAAAAAATTTCAAAATAATTCATCATTGGTTTTCCATACAGAATAGAGATACTTGCTCGAAACATTAAAGAACCGGAATAAGACTATCTTACGACTAAATTTAGTTGTGTTAAATTTAACTAATAGTAGCAAACTATTGATCACATCATTCCTTCTTTGTTTCCTTCCTGGTTTAAATTACAGAAAGCTCATTTTGATAAATCTTATTTGGAAATTTTGAGTTTTATTTGAAAAAATTCTCAAATCGGAATCTTCATTTTCTGAAAATTATAATTGGTTGCCTCACAAAATTTTTATTATGAAACTAACAGTGATTGTAAATTTTTGTATTCATGTTTGGATGATATACATTTCAATCGACAGCAATTTAAGATTTTATTTCATGATCTTTTTAAATACAGATATAAGGAAATCAAAAATAAGAAAAATTTTAAATTTAACTATTTTCTTATAAATTTCCGACGTACAAATTTTGATAACATTCATATCAATAGTTTTATTAATGATTTGTTTTGTATTGTTCCTAAAAAGGATGTTCTCAAACCTACATTTCCTACGATACTCCTTTTGGAAGTAAAGTATTTAATTATAATCAATTTTGTAAAAATACCGCATTCTCCAAAAAAAATTTCCAAATTTATATGCCTTAATAGTACATTCAAACCATTTATAATCTCCGATTTTTAACGCATTATTACAGGTGACTAAACATTGTCAATGATCATAAACATAAGGCAATTTTAAATAAGGTTGCTAAATACAGACCAATTTTTCAAACAAGTAGATCTAAAACTTTTAAAGTAATTTTATATAATATCGATTCCATTATCTTTAAAATAGGAAATTATTATTATGTTGAGTTTTTCAGAATATGGAAGTTAAAAAAAAAAGCTCTATAATATAAAATTAAAAATTCTTATAGACCATATAAGATTAAAATTCTTAAAGACAACTTTATGATTTCACCTGTTGATAAAATTTCTAATATCTACGCACTTTTCCGTAAAAAAAATTATTTAGATTTGATTAATATAAAGAAACTATTAAATTCTAATACCTACAAACTCTTAAATTCTACAGATATAGTATAATTAATAAAAATATTTCTTGGTTTTTATAAACTTTTAAATATTAAAAGTTATAAATTGCAATTTCCTTATTTAACAGTAATGTCTTAATTTCATAAATTCCCATTAAATTCAGATATATTACTTGTGGTACAAAATCATATATGAATAAACCAGGTATATCTTTTGCCAAATATTTATATAATTCTGGAACATATTGTTAAATCTAAGGCTACTTGGATTGTAGATAATAATAGACTGGTGTAAGACTTTCTGTCAAATAATTTTTTTTATAATATCAGTTCCTTTGATTTCAATGATCTTTATACAAATATACCCATTAAAAAATTAAATGATGTATTATATTTTCACATTTTCATTAGGCTGTTGGTTCCGAGTTGAAATCCCGGCTTAGGCTTCGACGTTTCTTTTCTCTCTGTTTACTTGTCCTTTCTTCTAAGCTGATGGATGAATGTGGTCCACCATATAAACGGGTTTGTACTGGTGTGACGCATGAATAATGCTACTACTCACTTCCGTGACTTGGTTCACAGGTGCCGACCGGTTTACGCTACATAAGTAACAGTTTCCGGACTCATTATAGCTAAGGGTTGGTCACCCAGTTCCCACCGTTAGAAAAAAAAA
>JAPDSC010052838.1:43346-60689 GCA_026290005.1 Latrodectus geometricus | reverse complement strand
AATCAATCTTATTAAATAATAATTAAACTTATAGCTAAATAAATTTCATAAAATTTTTTACTACTCTTTCAAGCAATTAAAAAATGAAAGCTAAAATATAAATAAATGAAGCGTATTTTGATAACATATTATATTATTACATTATACATGAAATATATTTTCATAAGCAATATAACATATTTGATGTTATTCTGGAGTTTATTATATCTTTCACAATTTCTACAATGCTATATATTAATATTTTTATTTCTTTTAGAATTACTGAGGGACAATTTTATTTAGTGAAAAAAAATATATGTATATATATATAATTAGAAAATTAAACTAAGACAGGGAAATTGATAAATTGATTTTGATATGTTTATAATGGTGCAAAATTAAATCTAAGGATTATAAATAGAATTTAAAATATTTAATTACTACTTCTGTTTTTGAAAACTAGTCTGACTTTTCTTGATATGGTTATTAATTTACACTAATTTAGTTTCACATCCATATTTTTTATCCTCAGAAACAATTCTCTCGTATACCTTTATCACAAATGGTTATAATCTACAGTTAAAAGGCACTTTATTAATCGGTGGATACACTAGTTTGAAACCCAATATCGTCGATAACCATGGTACTGAGAAAGCCCAGTGCGTTAAAATTTCCCATTTTCAATTTTGTCGGATGCTTTCCGCATGAGCCCCAACGTCTCTCTGGCCACCGCGCCTCTTCCATAAAATTAACAAAGTGAAGCATTAGTTGCCACGATGTGTGATTGGGAGAGTAATCACATTCTCCCTCGTGGAGCTGCAGGAACTCCTGAACTGAATTGGAGCAGGAGTGCACCCTGCTCCAATTCAGGGAGTGTCGATTGGGGACGCTCATCTGTAACATTCGAAGTCTTTCAGCGTGGATGTAGTGAAGAGGATGCCAGCTCAGGTGTCGACCCCGTCACCTGACCATGACTCAAAATTACGGGATCCTCAGAAGTGCCAGTAGTGTAACATCTGAAGTTCTTTCGGGAGTGTAACATGGGTATAGCGAAGAAGATGCCAGTTGAGGTGTCGACCCCGTCAACTGGCAATGGCTCAAAATTACGAGATACTTGGTGAGTATTTCCAACCCCTTTAACTTTAAGGTACTATCCAGGTGACTCGCTATGTATGTATGCATCTTTCCACAGGTATTGTATAAAATAGAGAGTGCCAGCTCAGATATCAATAACTCAAGTGATCGGGGTTCTAAATTACGAGGACCACCTTTTTTTGCTTTGTAAGTTCCGTGACAGCCGTAAACGATACCTGTCCCAGATGAAGAGAGTCATATTGAAAGAGCCTATGCACTTTAAAAGTTGTTTTTCGACTTCGTTATTTTATTTGGCTCAAAATTGCAAAACAGTTTGATATGTTCAGCAATTATAAACAGTAAAAATATCGTTATAACCTAACATAACCTAATAACTAAAGTTTAAATAATTACCCATTTTTAACATGTTGGATGATTAATAATAGTAGAGTTCACAAGTATAGATTTTAGCAATCAGTCAGTGAATTGATATCATTGACTAAATAATTATTACCACTAAAAAAATTATTTTAAAACATCATTGATGTTATAATTATGAGGAAAAAATTGTATACCTGTCATAAAATTAGCGTTTCCAAAATTTGTCAGTAGTATTTCAGAATCAATAGAAATCAGTGATAAATTATTTTATTTTCAAAGAAAAATCTATATGCTTGTATGTTAAAATTCGAAGGTTTCATATTAATTTAAAAGAAATATAAAAACAAAGGATAAAAAATCAATACGACAAATAATAATCACCAAATAAGCCAATATTAGGGAATACAATATTTTTCAAGAAATCTCTCTTCATAAATTAAAATTATGGGTATGACGGAAACTTCGCCAATATTTAATTGTGGCAGCACATTTGGCTCAATTTATTTTGAGTCATGCAATTGCACAACTGGAGTGCTCCATTAAAAAGCACTAAATTGGTTGGGCGTCTATTATTAACGACACTATGTCGTTAAATATAGTTACAGGTTTCATCATTTAGTTCCGGCTCATGTTGACGTAATGAAGAAATGATTCTCTCCATATTTCTTTCAGAATAGGGGTTGAAGATCGATATATGAAGATAAAAAAAGAAATATATTGTTACTCTTTAAACTATCTTTCGATATATTAAATATTTCTTTTTCCCAAGAGTTACGTCAAGTATCGTAGGATGTTGATTTACTGATAAAGGTTAGTTTCGATCTTTGCTCTATGACTGAAAAGATACGGTGAATACAATCAGTTCGGTTCAAAGATATAATGAATACAAACGTGTGTGAGTCAATTATAAGTCAATATATAATTTCATTTTAGGTTCCATTAATTTTGTGATAAAAAGTATAGAATTTTTCAAAATGTGCCTTATATTAGATTGTCTGTTGCAATTAAAAGTTTGTTCATAAAGACGTTCTCTCTGGTGTCTATTTCAGTTTACTGAACTTAATAAACAGATAACTTTGTTATTTTTAACCAAGGTCAAGTGAAGCGGTAGATACCTCAGCTGGAATTCTCTTTTCTTACCAGCTACAAAAGAAGGACATTCGATCCTATGGAATCTGTAACATGCATAAACCTTTTTTATTATAACAGTTTTCTCCTGGGTCAAGAATCGAACCTGCAATCTTCCAAACAAAAGAACTACAACTTTTCCCAGCAGGCAACAGGAACCCCTGACATTTTTAAAGCAGATATAAGCTCAAATTGTTAGTATACAAACTAAACAAGAAAGTTCTTGCCGTTTTTTATGATCCAAAAGAGCATGACCTGCAGAAAATGTAGCCTATTGTTATAATTCGAAATATACCCATTGGCATCCAGCACCATCCGCCAATGTATCTTCAGTTGTGCAATCCTCTTGTGGTAAAATTGGGGGGTTTGGCTGCAAAGAAGTCCGTGAATGCTTGGCGTAAGTCTGCTTCATTGGTGAAGGATTTTCCACGAAGATGATGGTTCAGGGAATGGAAAATGTGGTAATCTGATGGTGCAAGTGAGTAAGAAAAATGGCACAGTCTCCCAACCAAGTTTCTGTATAGCATTCCTGCCCACCCACGCGATATGCAGGTTCACATTATTGGTCAAGACCAGTACACTCTTGAGATTAACCAGTGCAGGCCACTTCTGTTGCACACCTTCCAATTACTGCGAGTACGGGTTCGCAATGACCCTTTGGTAGCAGCTCATAGTGAATTACTTAGATTCAAATCAGACAGACACAAAGCATAATCTTGAGTAGGTGCTTAGGTAGTCTTGCGCTAAGCGAGACAGTATCTTGGGGAGACAGTGATGTGATAGCCTTCACAGTACTATCCCCAAACGCTTGAAATATTTGGCTACTTGATGCAGCAGCTGATAAGCCCGCTTTGAAGTCGTAAAGCAAACAACACCGTCCGATGTCCTACGAGACGTCCATTTCTCTTCGCTACAGTACGAGTTACGATTAATGAATGTGCGCGATGGACTTGCTTTTAAATTACTGCTATTCCTACCTACGACTGATCAGTGCTCAACCACGTCATGTACAAATTTGCATACTTATTTTCACTTCATTCGATGGCAACACGAAAACGGCAAGAACTTTCTTGTTTACCTTATATTTTAAACCTGCGGAATTGATAATATTTCGATACTGTTTCAAAGCATTTTAACATCTAAAAATAAATTACTTTTAGATTAAATTTTTCCTCAATAGTGGACTGTATTTACGTGCCGCAAGACAAAAACAGGAAAACTCCCAAGTACCCTCCTCAGCATGCCTGAGTGTAGAAGCCCAATTTCCGAATCCCATTCTATAAAAACAGTTATAATCGAACCTAGAACCTTTCGTTTTGAAGAACACTGTCCTGTAATTAAGTCATGACAAACTCTTATTCTGATACTGCGTAATCGACATCCAAAGAGAGTGCTTAAATTAACTTCCGGGAGGTCATTTCAGAGGTCAGCACTCAATTGTCAAAAGGGAGGGAACCCGAAAAATTCAAATGCGCTCATTCCCACAGACGTCCCATCGATTTCCATCTCCTGTGATTCAACTGTGTCTGGAATCGAACGCAGAATCTTTCACTTCGAAGAATGCTGTCATACCACTAAGCCACTATGAGCCCTTTTCTGAATGTATTTAAATGTTACACTTTAAGATTAGATAAAATTATTGTGCTTTATTTCCAACTGCATATTTCCTTCGAAAGAAACTATTCGACCACTGTTAACTAATAAAATTGACACCTCAGCAATTTCTTTCGTCTCTTGCTCTTATGACTTACATAGTCAATACATACAAGTGGAATCAGACTGGACTCAAAAGAATTTTTAAAATGCATAGATTCGGGCAGCACAGTGATCTCGAGTAATTCATGTATCGAACCTCCTACCTTTTTGACACTATATATATATATATATATATATATATATATATATATAAATGCTGAGTCTTCGCTCCAGTTAGAACTGTCGTCATTACTGTTATTAATTTAGTTCAAAAACAGATTGAAGTAAAACACAGCACCGATATCTGTTTCCAAATCACTTTTACTTCTTACTCATATTAAAATATCGCTTAAAGAGAATTTTTTTTTTTTTTTTTTTTTTTTTACAAAAAATTTTTCCTAGTCAGCATGCCTCCTCTTTCAATAAGATTGCGCAATTTCAACCAATTCTCTCTGAATGGAAAGTAAGAAAGTAGACAAGAAGAAACATTAAGCGGAAGTGACGTAATTTCTTGAAACAAAAACTCAGCCAACCGAACTCAAAAAACTTAATTTATTTTATACTATTCTTTGTTGTGAGAAAATACTAAGGATTATTCAATTTCATAATTCAGCGACATATTTCCTTTTGATTGGCTGTTTTCCAGAGAATAAAACATGACAGATATTATCTTGAATGGGGAAAAAAAGACGTGTCTGATTATTCTATTCAAATCAGAAATATCTTCTATTTTTTCTTAGTTTTCATCGTGTCATTGTGTCTTCAAAATAGATTCAATAAACATGTTTGGAATAGAAAAGACTTTCATATATTGAAAACAGAGTTATTATACAACATATGGGCTCCTTTTATGTATAGAGTTTTGAATATTAACTTATTATTGTTGTTATTTAAAACTTAGCCCACACTAGTGTCAAAGCCGACAAGTATGCTACTACATTTGAACTAAATATACATGTATTGTACCCAGCTAAGTTCTGTCTCATCAACTAAACTTTGGAACGTGATAGTAACGATCATGAGAAAAATATTGATATACAAGAAAGTAATCATGCGCTACTAGAAAAAAAATGACTTGCAACATACCTAGGAGAAAATTCATAAAGTAACGATCTTATTTCGAAAATTACACAAGATTTGATACTTAATTCATTATAAAGTTCAAGTCAGTAGCTATTTTTAGTACCAAGACCGGGTTGTTAGTCGAATGGTTAACACTTTGTTTTTTGATTCATGGGTTCAACACAATAAGGATGTCTATTTGTAGTGATTTGGAATCTACTTTGAACTATAGGCAAAGACCCTGGGGTTCCAATTATTTATTGTAAAACTAAATGAGGCCCAGCAGTAGCTAGATGTAGGATGTCACTCTTCAGAGTAGAAGGTCCAGTGTTCGATTCCAGCTACTATTGAACAAAGGGAAAAGTATGTTGCGTTTCTGCTTTCTTCATGGTCATCTGTCGGGTTCTTGGAAGTTTTCCATGCTTCCTTCCTTGTGATAATGCAGAAGACATTGATAACATTTTATTATTAGCAAGAATTGCTGATATCGGAAAATTCACAAAACCAACTCTAATCTTATTATTGTATAGAATTAATAAAAACAAAGATCTTGAGAAATCAAACTATCATTTGCAACTTTCTTTGACAAAATGTTCTTCCTAAAATTCTGTACGTGAAGCAAATACCTGTTCAATGTTTTTAAAATTATATTTAATATTCTAGGATTTATTTGCAGTTGAAATTATAATAATTAGTATTGAAATATAAGCTTCATAATTTAAAATAAAAATTTGGATTTTTTATCATTTATTTTTTGGAAATGTTAAAGTTCTAAAGAAATAACAACTAGTGAACATCAAATGGAACAGTATAGGTAAATAGAAAGTTTGGATCCCTCTCGATTCAACGCATCAATTCCTCTATTCCACGGAAGTTATTGATGGAGACAGAACTGTCTCGGACTTTTTTAGATCAATTTGATCCTATTGCACTACTTTACTGGACAAGGCAACAACAACAGATACACAATAGACAGAGTAAATAGACGTGGATTGATAGAGAGATTACGTTGTAGAAATATAAGTAAACAATAATCTATATACTAAGCTAAAAATTTGAGAAATAATCTTTTTTTATTTATTTATTTGAATGAAGCAATTGTTTACTCACATGTTCTCAGATTTTTAGTTTTTATAATTAATATAAAAACAAAAATGTATGCTTTTACAGTTTGTTTTCTTTCGAATTATATGTTAGGGATTTACATCTCTCGTTCCGCAGCTGTTTTCAGTTCTGTAGAAGTTATTAGTCAAAATTGTAGTCAAGAGCCCAATAAACTTACATGGGCTCAGCTTGTATTAAAAAAATACTTTTGACCCCATATGTATAAAGTAACATATGTATCATTTGTATGTATAACTATCACTTTTTAATACTATTTAATGAACAAAAATACAGAAGAAAGAATAAAATACATACGATTCAGGTCAAGTTTGAAATACAAGATTATAAGTAATCTGTTTTCTTAGAAAAGAAAGGGGGGGAAATGAAGATTTTTAAGAGAAACGTGCTTTTAATGATGAAAATATATTAATTTAAACTTAATCTGCTGTGTTATTAAAAGGATTTAATTTATGGAAATTAAAATATATAAGTGCAAAAGTTGTGCATTTTTTTAAGATTTATAAAAAAGAGACGCTTGTTATCTGTTTGGACGTTTCGTGACTCTGGAAACTGTTATTAAGCATTTGAAAACTAATCAAGCATTTCCTTCCGGGAAGACTTCTTATATACAATGAAACATATTCACGTGCCACAAGGGAAAAGAGCAGGAAAACTCCCAAGCACTCACTCCAATACACGAGGTTTCAGAAATGCAAAATCTGTCTCAAGTTGACTAACAAAGTTGGTATCAAACACGAAACTTTTCACTTTGGAAACGCATGGTTTCGCCATTAAGCCACAGTAAGCCCGTCCTTACCAGGTCGACATCACATTCTATAGGCTTTAATAAAGCTTTTGATAACCATTGTGCATAACTGCTTTCTAGGGAAACTTTACAAATATGGTAAACAGTATTAACATGTTTCAAGGGGACTTATCAAGAACTACCTATAAATACATCACTATATTTCCCAAAAGTAGTTGGTATCGAACCCGAGACATTTCGCTTCGATGAGCGCAATTCTACTACTATATTACGGTACCCTATCATTTATGATATTGACACCGCATAGTCGACTGTCTAACTATCTAAAGCTATTATGAAATAATATAACATCTACCATGTAATATGCCTTCCGGGATGGGATGGCCTTTCATAGATAGTAAATCCTATTATGTCGTGATAGACAAAATTCAATAAATTCCTAAGCACCTACTCCAACAGATGTGTATGATAAGAAAGTAAATCGCAACTTCTCTCTCCCGTTGCTCAACAATAGTTGAGATCGAACTCAAGACCTTTCATTCTTAAGAGCACTGTCCTATCAGGCCATTCTAACAATGTTGAACATATACATTAGGTTCATCATGGTTTCCATCTCGGAAATAGGCCTATAAATAAACTTTTTGTTAAGTTATTAAGATCGATTTACTGATTTCATGTGAATAGAATGGTCAATAATTCTTTTTAATTTTTATTGAAACCAATTTGATCTTTCATAATGTTTTCAAATTAATGCAGCGAATATTATGATGAAGGAAAAAGAAAAAAATGGAATAAAATAAATAATATATGGATGAAAAAAATTCCAATAAAAAGTGATACATAAATATGTGGAAATTGCCAAATTGTTATTCGTCTTTTAATATCTTGAATGATGTTCTGTGAGCTCTATACCTACTTTTAAATGCAGGAAGGGGTCTTCGTATCTGATAAATCAAACAGTAGTATTACACTATATGTGAATTTTTATGAGATAAAATCTTATACAGTATATTAAATAAAACTGTTTTAAAAAACGCGCATTTACACATAAGTTTGTAAATATAGATATAAAGATTTATATAATAAAGTATAATGCAATTATACTTTATTCTATAAATCTGCCAGTTTCCATCAGAAAAAAAATTTATTTTCTAAAGCAAACTATATATTTGCAGTGACAATCTAGGTTTATTAATAAAATTGTTATTATAAAATTGTATAAATATACTAATTTTTCTAAAGAAAATAAAAATATATTTCTTTAAGAATATTATTTCGCTTCTAATCTAAAAATTTCAGATTATTTCAATTTAAAATAATTAACGCTGTTAATATCAGATACAAATATTTTTTTAAATATATTTTTATTTTTTAAGAAATAATCAGTCAGCGAAATGTATAACTGAAAGAACCGAATGTTATTTATGACATTTAAGTTTCGTAATTTAATTTTTTATTTTGTTGTATACGTGCATGAATTGAGCAAATAAAGGAGGTAAAATCCTAAACATCATGTGACTGCATTTCTCTTTTTCCTTCCTTGACGTGAGACACGTGGTTGTTTTATTTTTCATTGATGATTCATTAGGTTTGCTGGACTTGTTGTTTGCACGGTAATCGCCAAATCACGTCATCCAGAAACAGAAGCTTCCAGAGTATTCTGAAAAAGAAATTTTTGTTTAATTAAAAATAAATGTTTTGGTTATTTTAAACCGGAATTATATATTCTTGAAAAAAATATAAAAATACAATTAATTTTATTTTATGAGATAAATGAAATTCTTAATAACAGAGAGTATAATATCTGATGAAACGATTGGCTGTGTTGAGTACGTTTATTACAGTTATGTCGCCACGTCATGGCAATAACAGTTTCAATTCTAGTAACCTCTTTCGTAAACGCCCAGCAAACAAACAGCGCAAGTCAATGCAAATTTCAGCTGCGTATTGCACCGTTGTCACATCGTTTTTGGACTTTGCGCTGTGAAGTAAACTTTGTGTAGTATAAATACTTTTCAGTTTTTGAGTTCGTTCTCTTTTTGATTACTTAATTGTGCTCGAACTTGAAGTTTGACAAGCATTCCTAAAACGTAAGTTTATTTCTACTTGCAAGTTTATTGATCTTTTGTGACAACCTGTTGAGTTAGAGGAAGTTAAATAAAATTCACCTCGTCCAAAGTTTTCCTTAGCTTAAAATGTTCATTAAGTTTTTTACCGTATAATATATTTTAAACTTAAATTATAGTCTTTCGTGACTTTTTAATTAAATGTAAACGAGTATTGAAAAATTTAGATTATCCTGTATTAAATTGTCAAAAATTTAGAATTTATCAAAAATAAGCTAAAATGTCCTACCTTAACCGATGATATATTTAATCCAAGCCATTTTAAATTATAAGGAAATTTGTGAATTAATATATTTAAGGTCTTTTATAGCATTTACTTCAGTTATTTGAATTTTTTCTTGTTTTAGAGTAAAACAATAAACTGGTAGTTTCGCATTAAAAAAAATACATAAATCTCAATTGTGATTTTTTTTCTTTATGATTAAAAGTCTTTTTAATAAAATCTACGTCATTTCAGACATAAAACATCTTATAATAAACTTAACACTCTGTATTCCAGTCTTTATCTTTACCAAAGATCTTTTTAACATTCTAATTGGAAAATATAAGGGCGCTTGAGTATTAGTATTTTCAAGAAACGACTTTCTTATTTTCTGTTTTTGTAATAATACGATAACTAGTTTTGTTAAGTTAATAATTTTTTTATATTGCATACTGATTTCTTTATGCTTGGTAAGGGAAAAAAATACTTTTTTTTTTTTTTTTTTTTGTTGAAATTTTAAAGCAAAATATTCTGACGCTTTTAAATTTTCTTAGCACTGTTATTTTATGTTGTATAAATTACTGCATTTTCGTAAACTTTCAAAATCTCTTTTATGGCTTTATTTTAAAACTTTGAGTTTCAAAATTTTCTTTTATTTACAACTCTTAAAAATCAAAGTTTTTGAATTTTTTTTTAACCTGCATAAAAACAATTTAAGGAAATTGTGTTTAAAATTCTAAATGTTTTTTTTTTTCAATTAGAATTAAAATGGTTAACCCTGGTGATGCTCCTGTTGCACCTGAGCAACAAGCTGCTGACAGCCAAGTTAAAAGCGAATTCTTAGAGAAGGTATCTGAAATACCTGTTATTAATTCAGCTAAAGAATATGGTACAGCTGTTTACAACCAAGTGAAAGGATACAACAAGTTTACTTCTGCTGCTCTTAGTGCTGCTGAAACCACTGCTCTTTATTTGGCTATTACTGCAAAGCCTTTTTTGGAAAAAGTACAACCTCAGGGTAACTGAACTTTTATAGATTTCGTTTTCAATTCACTCTAATATAATTGACAATATGAAGAGTTAAATTCTACAATAATCATAATATTTTAGTATAATTAATTTAAATTAATAAATTTTTTTAAAAATGACAAGTTATCAAGTTATTTCAAATATAAATCATTAGTACATATTTTTATTATAAATGTAACTTTATTTTTAAAACGCATTAAAATATATATAATTTCATTCATAAAAGTTATCAATATGTATTGGAAAGTTGGCTTTTTTAAATGATGTTATATAATCTTGTTATTTAAAACCTTTATTATACATAAAGTTCTGAAGAAATCAAATTCTATTCCAAATAAAATTTCTTTAGTTTTTTAATATTTTACTGGTTTTTGTACTACTTAAATAATTTAAATTTCCTTTAATTTTGTTAACTGTACCTTGCTTTAGAAGTTTCCTGTAATGTTTTATAAAGTTAAATCTGTTTTACAACTTATAAAAATTTTTAAAGTGATTCTTTAAATAGAGTATATGGCAAGAGTATGGGAAGTATTTCATAATCTTGTAATCTGTAATCTTAAGTCAAGAAATAAATTGGATAAATTTATCAAATTAAATCCAAAACTTTACTTTTAATGAATTTTAGTATTTAACTTGTTATTAAAGTAAGCATCATTATTTCCTTTTAAAGTCTTATTTAAAATTATATTTGTTTTAGCTCAAGCAATTGATAATATTGCATGTAAAGGATTGACAGCTGTAGAACAAAATGTGCCTTTTATTATGAAATCTCCAGAAGAGCTTATTATTGAAGCAAGAAATTTGGCTTCTTCTACTGTAGAATTGGGATTTCAAAAAGCTGAAAATTTGAAAACTTACAGCACTGAAAAACTAGAAACTGTGAAAAACTTTGGAATGGAAAAAGTTAACCAAGCTTTAGATGAAACAGAAACTTTTGTTGATAAATATCTACCACCAGCCTTCGGAGAAGGTTAGTTTAACATTAACTTGTTGTGCCTTGCATTTATTAAAAAAGCATTTAACTTATTAATGCTTTAATTTAAATTTAAAATTCTCCCTGCAGAATCTATAGATTTGCTTAATCCTACTTCTATTAAACTTCCTGTTATAAATACTAATTTTTATTACTTAAGCTTATTTTAGTTTAAAAACTGTCTTGTAAAACTTAGAATTTTCCAAATTTCTAAAGAATTAACTATTTTAAAATCTTATTTTATTATAACTCTAATGCTCAAGCTATTGAAACTTTAAAAAATTTAATTTATTGTAATATTAAAGAAATTTAAACTTGCTATTGTAAGTAATTTTAACGATACTTCAAAGAAAATGTACATATACTAAACTGTTGTGAAATTGCTTTTATTTTTAATTAAAAATAAAACTTAAACTAATTTAAGTTATTGCAGTGTCAGCATTTTATTCATGTAATACTTTTAATTTCAAATATTCGGTATAAAATTTACAAATTCAAATTGAAAGTTCTGGTGTTTGCCAAATAAATGGAATAGCATATTAATGCTTAAATAAATCAACCTTTTTCTAAAAAAATCCTATGGCCATTCTTTTTTAACTCTTCGAAAGCTGAAGAGTTTTCTTATATATATGCTAAAAGTGCAGGGTGAAATGCATAATTTATTTTGGAGAATAATAGAAATGGTAATAATTAACACTAATTATTGAATAAATATAAAATGAATCAGAACTGCGATTGATATGAATTCAACTGCTCTCAATAAATGTGAAAATTATACTAACCAACAGCAGCGTCTCCGCGTCTTCAATACAAAACAAGGGAATCGCGATAGCGCTTCTTCACACTCGAATGGTTAAATATAAATTTTTCATTTTTCATTTAAATTTAGCTGCATGCATCATTTATAAATGGTCTATTTTAATTTGATTCTCTTGGCAGTTATCATTCAGCTTATCATACTTAGAACTTTGAATCAGAATTATTACATTATGAAAAGTAACTCAATAAAGTTTTCTAGAGTTATTGTCATGCATTAAAAATATTTATAAATATTTTCTAGAGGCACAAATTTTCAGAACTTGATCCATTTAAACTTTTACACTCTCCCTTAGGATCAACAGAAGCTGCAAATGAAAGCACATCTGTTCCAGAAAAGGCAACAAAATTGACTAGTAAAATTGGCATGCGACTCTATGGACACAGCATTAAACAAATGTTGCCAATTCATAACTTAAGTGAAGATGCTGTCAGTAAAGTATCATATGCTGTGGAATTGGTAAGAAAGGTTTTTAAAACATAACTGAAATACTATGCAATACTTCTAAAAATATTATTGATGTCTATGCTGACTTATCCAAATTTGGCTTTTAATTTAAGTTTCAAATAAAAAGCAAAGGCTTCTAACTATTTTAAGTACTTAAACTTGTGCTCAAACTGAGTACTATTAAATTTTTCCTCTTTGAAAAGATGACTAAGAGAACATAAGATCAGAGGTTTAAATTTTTTGAAATCTTATTTTTTTTCTATCAAATCCTATTTATCTAAAAATTAATATTTGGATTTGAGACATAAATTTATTAAATTTAAGCTTAATTTAAAAAAAAAAATTGGAGAAGTCTAATTAGTGAAGCAAACGTGTGTATTTTGGCTTGGGAACATGTCCTATCTTTCCAAAGAGGAAAAAGAAAAATTCTGCAGAGAATTTTATATTAAATGTGAAATGTATTTGTGAAAACTTATTTCTACACGTGAGTCTAGATTTTTACTGATGTTTCTTGCATATAATCTACTGCATTTTATCTTTAGAATGTGCATTGGCTAAGAAGACTACAAAAATTTTAAGATCTCCACGTATATTTGAATAAAACTGGTATTAAAATGAATTTTTACTAATACTGCTGAATGTTTATAAAATCCATAACTTAAAAGTAGACACAATATGAAACTTGTATATCTGCATATTTTTATACTTAAATTTAACCCATTTCATTGAATTTTAAGTTATAGGTTTAATTAAATCTAATTTAAATTTGTGTAGTATTATCAGCCTCTTTAGAAAGATCGAAATTCTCAATATACTATAATTAGGTCTGAGCTTTTCTGTAAGAATTTTAGCTTTTTAACTTAAATATTAAGAGAAACATATCTGAAATCAATGATCTCATCAATCAATGATCAATCAATCATTACTTTTTAAATAACTTTTATTCCACTGAAGTTTTGAACTTTAATTGTGGCTTTAACTTTAAAATTTTAAAATGAGTGATTTTATATTAAAGAAAATCAAACTGCCTAAAACTGCAAGCTTAGAAAAATTATTGTAATAACTATGTTTAATATAAATGAGAGTAAGTTTACCAGGAGTTTTGACTTGAATTTACTTAGATGCAGTTAACAATTTTAAAATTTGGATAATTAATCTTAGTTTTAACTTGGAAAAATGAATCTTTAGTCAAGCCTTGTTGAAACTACTTATTCTGATTTCTGAATTAGTTTCAAATGTTAAATTATTTTTATAAAGTATGGATTGGTGAAATATGCTTTTGGAATCATAAAGATCAAATTTTTAAATAATTCATGTAGTAAATTATGATAAATCCTTTATTTCAATCAAAAATTTAAATTGTGGAAGTGCGCAATAAAGCAACTTCAATTCTATCTTCTATGTAGTTAAGGGAAATATCCAATTTTCTAAGTTATAGTACGCTAGTATGTTTATACTGGGACTACAGTGCAATATCATTTCAAAGAATCAGATTTAGTCTTGGGTTCTTCCACTTACTATATGGAGACTAACTAAAACCTAAAATCCATAAAATAATTATCTTTAAAAGTTAACTGTGTTTTAGAGTAGATAGCCTTGACTTGTGTTAATCATGTAATATTTACTTTAAATCTTGCATATTTGATTCTATATATTCTTAAACTAATTTCTTTATATTAAATGCAACTGTTCATTGCTTTAATTCTTGAATATACTCTTACTAGTCCTGTGCAATCCTGGTAAAACAAATGTTCTATAAGATTGGATAATGTAATTGTAAATATATATAAATCCT
The DNA here is from genome assembly GCA_026290005.1 of Latrodectus geometricus. NCBI lineage: Eukaryota > Metazoa > Arthropoda > Arachnida > Araneae > Theridiidae > Latrodectus > Latrodectus geometricus. Next base: position 46,111 of record JAPDSC010052838.1, on the reverse strand, counting down.
TGGGTACTGCTTTATTGCAGTGATACTTTTAGCTTGTTTTGATCTTGTTCTGACTTTTCTACACTCTAAAAGTATCTACATACTTAATTTCATAAATCCAATCTCCATATTTTACAATTTACTTTAGTGTTTCAGTTAACTAGTCTATGTTGCAGTCTTGTTTACAAACATCCATAATGATGCTGTCTTTGATCTCGAGCTCCACTCATTTGCTCAAATTAACTGAATGATTTGTCCAACCAAATTTTTAAATGCAGATAGTTTCTTAGACTCCCTTGTGTATTGCATGTGATCTTAAAACTTGATATTTAGAAAAATCACTTAGTTTTCCTTTTTCATTGTTATGTTTTGAAGAGCACTTTACTCTTGAAATTCTTAAAAATTTGAAATGATTATAGTTTAAAAGTTGTATTAAAATTTGTCTAGAACTCAATCTTGTTGATTCACATTCATATGGCCTAGATATGGCAAGCTTGTGCATAACAAAGGAGATATTGCGCAATATCCTTGATATAGTGCAAGATATTGAACAGTTTTTGAATCTAGTTTCTTTTGTGCAAATCATTTGTTTAGAACACAATTTGATATCAAGAGTAGAACTTATGTCTTGCATACATTAATATTCATATAGTTCTACAACGACTAATATTTGTTTAAATAAAGTTTTATTTTCTAAATTAAACTTATTTTGAAATAACTTGGTAATTGCTCTAAAATAAGACTTGTATTAAATTTGATAAACAGCCATCTAGAGCAAAGGATTCGTCTTTGTTCTTGTAGTGATAGTAACTTCAGATGAAGTACCCTGTCTCATCACTTGTTCTGCTTAACTTTTATTCTGATTGTAATGCAAAGCACATTATATAGCAATTTTATCACAGAAACCTTAAAATTGATAGACAACTACTGAATAAGATAATTATCAGTGTAATGAAATATACTAATGCTGTCGGAACTTTTGAATTAATAAGTCAAAGATTAAACTTAATCAAAAATTTACTAGTCTTCAGATCAAATTGATGCTGAACTGGTAGCCAAACAACTCAACATTTCATAGGTTTGAATCCTCTTTTTTTTGGTTTTGGCTAATTGTAGGGATTTGGAATCCACTTTGACTCGCATCTTAATCAAATTGACTCTTTTTTTTCAAGAAAATGGCCAGTGAGTGACTAACAATCAGTTGTAAAAACATTTGAAACTTAATTCATCATTGATATAATGAATTAAGTTTCAGATGTTTTGTTATTAAAATATAGAATGCAAATGAAGTATCAAAAATAACCTGAAAGCAGCATGAAGCTTAAAACAAATTTTGAAGTATTATTTGGATGTTTATACTTTTTTATTACTAAACTTTACATCTTGTGATATTTGTATTATAACTTTTATACTTAAAATGGATCTCTGCTAAATTAAAGAGTACTTGAAAAAGAAACTTTCATTTTTAAATTAAAATAAAATTAATCCATATTTGTAAGTTTAATCTTTTGAACTTTATATTTCTAAAGTATGTTCACAATTTTAAGTCGGAAGTGTCCTACATTTTTATGCATAAAATGTTCATATAATTTACATACTTTAATATTTACAGTTACTGCAATTAAAAGAAAATATAACAAATAAAAGTTTGCAAGAGCATGTAGATGAAGCTAAAGTGAAAGCTACTTGGATATGGGATGAGCTAAACAAAGAGCCAGCTGAACCAAAAGAAGCAGAAAAGGTTGGATAAAAATTATTTTAATTTTTGTATTTAAAATGCTGACTTAAATATTAAAATGCTAATTCTATATGAAGTTAATATTGACTTTTAACTCTTGTGTTGAAAAAAAACTTTCAAATACAAATTATTGAGCATACAAATTATGATTGCATCATTATTATTGAGATTAATTGGTATTAAAAATCTTTAGGTTTTTAGAACTGTGTATGATTTTATAATATAATTTTTATCTAAAACTTAATTTAAGTAATAGTCCAAAGAAGTTTTTAAACTTTTGTGAGATATTTAGCACTTCTGTTTATCTAGTGATTCATAAGATTTCAAGATTTGATTTAAAATTGAGAATTAATTGGGAAATAAGTTTTTATGGAATAAAATAGTAAATATAATGCCTGCGTTACTTATATATATTACTTATATTGTAATACTGACTTAAATTTAATATTGTAAGTTTTTTGTATCATTGACTGTAAATTTCAATTTACTCTTAGAGCTTGGAACAGAGAATTTTGTCTTTTGCAAGGAGAACTACTTCATTGTTAGTACATGCCTATAATAAAACTACCGTGCCTCTGTCTAGCTTGCCAGTCTCTTACCAAAGTGGTGTGGAAATGGCAAACAAATATGCTGTAGAACTGTTCAAAAGTTTTGATGAGGTATTGTAAGATTTTCTTCAAGTTTATTTCTTAGATATTTTACAAATAAGATTTTAAGCTTTATCAGGGCTATGACGTTTTTAGCTTCAACAATTTAAAAGAAACTCCTTATCTCCAACTAGTAAAGAGAAGCCTTGTTTAAATTTCTTTTAACTGTAAACAAGTTAACTTAGTAAGTCTATAATTTGAAAGTTAATGCATTAAATCTGCAGTGATCTTTGTCACTAGATAACTAAGTAGAGATCACTTAAGTTAAATCAGCATCTTCCAGTATTGACTCTAGTATAATAGTTTATGAAATTGAAAGACGGTTTAATTTGATACTTTGAAGATTGTAAATTACTTTCATCATATGGCCTTTTTTTTTTTTTTTTTTTTTTTTTTTTTTT
>JAPDSC010052838.1:30587-43246 GCA_026290005.1 Latrodectus geometricus | reverse complement strand
TTTTTTTTTTTTTTTTTTTTTTTTTTTTTTTTTTTTTTTTTTCTTTCCCTTTTTCAATGGACTGCATGAAAGATTCAACATATATGAATGACTTACATTTTTTTTTCTAAGGGTCAAAGTAACACTAGATAAAATACTTTGTTGGAACTTGTGCAATTTGTATTGAAGCCTGTTGAATTCTGTATAAAAATGTTTCTTGGCATAAAATATAGAATGAGTTTAGGTTAGTACTTGCCAATACATTAATAAAAACAACTTAGTCCAATTTAAGCTAAAATTTTTAAGATTTATTTTTGTAAAGCTTAATTCAGTTAATATGGTACAGAAATTTTTTTCAAATTTTGTGATCCCAATGCATAAAATCACTAAATGTAACAAATCTGTCTTCACAAAGAGTTTTTGGAGAATTTTAACTAAACTTGCCAATTGTGCAGTATTAATAAACTCAACATACAGCCATATTTAATTCTTATCTTTTTTTAATAGTAATAATGCATTAGTTTAACCTGTATAATTGCTTTATTGTAGGCAACAAATGCTGGTGAAATAACAATAGGCTTGTTGCAGAATGTTAGGCAACGTGTTAACAATTTAGAACAAATTCTTAAAAAGATGAAAGAAGAAGAAATTGAGATGGTAATGCACATTTTATTTCTAAAAAGTTTCAGAATATTTAAGGAAAAAACTTGTTATAAAATTGCAGGTTAAGTATTAACTTACTTATAATTTATTATTTAAAGGAAACTACTGGGTGTGTTAAAATTGCTAGCTTCAAATTTCAGTGCTGGTTTTAAATTTTAAAGTGTGCTCAGTTTATATTTATTATTTTGCTCTTAATGTGTTAACTGTGCTAGGCTTTTGGAAGAATAGCAATAAAGATCTGAATTTATTAATGTAATGTAATGAATTTTAAGTATTCTGTCCTCTTCTTGCAGGCATCTATTAAACCAAAGACTGTTTCAAATTAATGTTTAACAGAATTTAAAATTTAATAAAATGGGTCATTTACTAAACGTTAATTAAATTACAATTAAATCTGTTAATGATTTAAATGTTTAAAAGGAAATTTAAACTTAACATTGTTACGTAAACATTGTGGTGCATGTTTTTACATTTGCTTTTAACTGTAGTAATTCTGACTTGTTATACATGTCTCGTTAAAATTCCCTTTTCTAGGAAAATGTAGCTCCAGAAGCAGAAGAAAATACTCAAGCAGAAGCTGAATAAATTAATTTGTTAATCTTTTATATTTTTGTATTGATTGTTTAAATTAAAATTGTCTTCTTTAAGCTTTTGTCTGATCTGTTTAAATACAGTTAACTCTTGTTTCTCACATTATTAAACTCGTAACTTGTGTACACTCAAAGGAATATTTTCTTCGGCATATTCCTGCTCTACCTTCGTTTGCACCCAATAATAAAGTAATAAAAATGTTAATTAAAGCATTAATATTATTCCAAACTACATGATAGGACTCTAATGATGTGTTTTTAAGTTATCATTGCACAAATGTTCTTTTGTGATTAATTGCTGCAACTTCTAAATGTGTTCGTATTAGCAAATAAGAATAGTTGTGAAATTCGTGTATTGGTGTGAGCTTATTTTTACTGCTAGGCGTAGCAAATTTGTATTTATTCTGTATTTATCAATTAAATGGTACTTTATTCCTGTAATTAAAACCGCGGCTTTCTTGTATAGATTTCAGTCATAGTGGAATGTTCGAAACCTGGTGGAATAAGTATAAGCAGTACTTCCCTCTTAAATCACAGGTCCTAGGTTCGAACCTTGGTCTAGGCAATATCAACTCTGTATTTCAGTTCTTCAGTGGATCGGTGAAACTAAGTACCAATCACGTTTACTACACAAAAGGCAGTTTCGCTTTAGGCTGCCAACCTAAATGGGGCAGCTGCTTCGCACCCCATGGCTCTCGGTCAAGAAAATAAATGGCCACTATGTGGCTTAGCCCCTATATAAGCTGTCACGTCACTTTTTGTTTAATAAAATATACATCCATAAATTTTAAGTCCTTTCGAAATGTTTCTGAAAGAAACTTCTGGAATACTTTGCAATACAATTCAGTTTGTTTTTAAGTTATGGCGATATAAAGCTGTTTTCTTGTAACAAAGATCTTTTGGAAGAATATTTGTTTTTGATTAGCTTTGGGAAAACTATTTCAAATTGTTTCGTGGCTGACTTTTAGCTTCTGGGCATTTAACATGTTGGTAAACTTCGGACATTTTTGTAGTTTTATCAATATTTTGACGATGGGTTTACTTTTGAGGGGTGCATCTTTAACGTTAAATATACCTGAATGGAATCTGCGAAGCCAAATTTACAATAATAGGATCATAAACACTATTTTCAATTTTCTCGCTTTTGGCCTTTATCAAAGAAAACCTGTGAATGTACTGCATTTTCGCTTTGTTGTCTTCCATTTTTAACACTCTGTACGTTATTTGATCAATTTTATAAAAAGCAACAAAATATTTTAATTGTTAACATTGTACAACATAAAATATATTAAAATTTGAAGTTTCTATATTTCAGGAAAGTTAAATCTCACTTAAGGTCTATTAAGCACAACGTATAAGTTAATCTCAATGAAACTTTAATTTCAATAAAATACTTTATAAATGTCATTTTCTAAATTTGATTTTTAATGTGGAAAAATTAAATAGTTATAATGCTTTTATTTCTGTCATTATGTAAGTATTTGTATTAATAAAAGTGGTAGGCTATTCAAATTTCCAATAACCTGTCATCAAAAGTGCAATCTGAAAACTATTAATGAAAAATATCTTCTTCAATTATATATTCTTTTATAATCTGAATTTGTGTTTCAATTATAATTATACAGACTCTTGACCAAAAATTTTATTAGTTAAATAAGATACCAAATTACGTTTGTGTAATTATATAAAGATATATAAGCAAGCTATGTTTTTTCCGGGAAAACATTATGAAAATATTTTGTTATAATTAGTCATACATATATACACATATAAAGCAATAATGTAAAATTACTTATATAGTATTCCATGAGGTTTAGGAAATTTTTAAGAGATGTGTTTAGAGAGACATGTTATGCATAAATTGGGTGCATATGTAGTCTAACAAAATATTTTTAACTCTTGTAATGTTTATCAAAATTTTTTAAAATATTTTTTCTTTACTTTGCTTTTAAGAGTAAAAACAATTTTCTTATATTTAAACAATTGCGTTCTAAAATAAAAGGAAAAATATAAATGATATTTTTTTTAAATATTACTTTCTAAAATAAGAGTACATTTTCGTCATTCCATGTAAAATATTCTCTAATGAGATTTTTATTTTGGTAAGTATATTTGTAGTGCTGCAAACACATGACTGTTCATAGCAGCATAATTATGGAGACCCTCCATGAAAGCTTTGTATTTACATAACTTATGTACAATTATACAAGATAAAAAGGAAACCTAGGATGTAAAATTATATTTACTAAGACTTAGATTATTAAAATTAGTAAACTGATTTTTTTAACAGATTTTTAAAAAGCTAGGTATGTTTGAATTTTATAACATTTTATTACTTAAACGGAAAGATTGAGCACAACAATGACATATATATATATTATCACATAAGTTACGATTGTTTGATTCTACAAATGAATAACTTATATGAATTCAATATGCTACACATATTTAAAGCAATTCAGTAATTTTTTTAGTATTTTTCAAAAAATACTTAACCAACAATTCAAGTGAAATGATGAAAATATCTTTCCACAATACAATGGTACAGAATAAAATTTTGAAAATTTCTTGTCCGACTCAATATTAAAAGCATACATATGAAACACACATCTAGTATATTAATTTAAAAATATAATCATTCATTTTTGTAATAATTACAAAAAAAATCATTATTTGTTTCTTAAACTTTTTTTCAAATAAATTTCTTTTAAAATTTAAAAAAAAAAAAAAAAACTTTTTTTATTGTGGATGTTTTCAACCAGTTTTAAAACTTTGGCCTTCTAACATTTTTTGCTTTCATCATTAATTAGAAATTTAATCGAATGTTACTGTAGACGAAAAAAATTTTTTTCCCAAAAATTAAATACAAAATATTATATTCTGTCTGCATATTTAAGTTTATTGTAATTTGATCACAATCGCTTAAAGCAATAAATTTTTCTTCGTGGAACATAGAAGTGAAAATTCACACGGAAAACTTAAAATAAAAAATACATAAAAAAATATCGATTGCAAATGGAAATATGGTATATTATGAGTTCAACTGTAATGAGGTCGCAGCAGCCAGGTAAAAACACCCAGTTAAAAAAAAAAAATATGTTTGTATTTTTAAAGTCAAATATAATTATACTGTTTGACCATTTTTAATTCATCGCCAAACCAACCAAATGAAAAGAAGAAAATTAATAGCAATGATTTCATGGTTCGCCACATAAAATTTCATAAACCTCAACTGGAAATTATAAAAATAATTTATTGTTAATTAATACTAGTTCATTAATACACATTTAAGAATCTAAGATAATTAGAAAATAAATCTATAATCTTAACCCAAATCTTAAATAAAACTAGGCCAAGAATAATTATTTTTTGTGTGACTTAAGATATAAACATTAAAATATTTTTATCACAATTTGTTACCATACTTCATAATTTCACAAATATCACAGAATATTTTATTATAGTGAACAAGAATATCATATTTAATGTACTTACGAAAATCATAGTTGGCTAATAAAAGATTTACCCAAAATAACTCATAGGTTTCCAAAAACATCAATGCTTTATATAACTTTTGGAGTATTACTTTTTGGATAAAATTTACATATAACCTATCAGATGGCTTGAAAAACAAACTCATCAAATAATCACATCATAGAAAATCATAAAAAAAAAAAAATAATAATAATAAAGGAGAAAAACCGGGACAAAATAGGTGGTTCGCAAGAATTAAAAAAGATTATTAAACGAGAAGGATGAAAAAATTTATGAATTAATAAATGAGAACATTATAATTTTTTCTTCTTAAAACATAACACAACAATATGTAGAACTTATTTTGACAAAAACCCATGTTTTTCACACGAAAATTTCAATATTCAATAAATAATATCATTGCATAGTTTGTTTTACAATATTTAAATAAAAAATACAAATAAATTTATTTACATTAAAATTTATGGTGTTCTAAATGGACTCTAAATTAAAAACATGTTATTCAGCTCAGTTTTAGAAGTCATGTGAAATTTTACCAGTGAATTGTTTTTCGAAATTATTAATGATATAACTCCCCACGAGTTCCTTATATTGATATTTTTTATTTTTATTAAAATAATGGACGTCTCATGAGTCCCACAAACACCTATATTGGAAAATAAATAACCAAATAAATAAATAAATATGTAGCATTAAAAAAAAATTCGAAAACATATTGATCTAAGAAAAGAAACTTACTTTTAAAGTATTCTTCAATTTCTGAAGTAAGTTTGGAATCCATTTTACTTCAGAACATGTGAACAATGATCTCAACAATAAACCGTAAATAGGTGGCTGGAAAAATTAAACATGCTGAATACTTCGTTTGGTGGAAAGCTCCGTTTCAGTTTGGTCATACATGATGTTATTTCGAGGTTAGTTCGTGTACAGCTATGTACATACATATATAATTTGACTAATCTAAATATTACTATCAAAAATTTTCTTCGTCAAAGAACTATTATTAACTCTGTAAAAAAAAAACAAATGGTATCTACACGAATTACCAGTCATTTTTTGCAATAGATTGAAATGGCCTTTGCATTGGACCATGTGTTTGCGTTTCTTACAAGGAAATGAAGAATGAATTCGAATCTTTGAAGACTAATGAACAAATGCCAAGGTCATTCCAATGTATTGCAGTAGATGGCGTAGTTTGTGCAAATACAATCGTTATGCTACGGAATTCATTCGTTCAGGCATTGTTGCAAATATGACTAATTGCTCCCTCAATGCGACATGTACAATACGGTGTTCTTCACGGATATAAGTGCAATAAGATGGATGGAATCGGTAAGCTGAAGCCTCATTTAGTGATTCTACAGTCGCCTAACACTTGCTTAAGTTCTACATAATGATCAATTTCTGTAAGATATAATCCAATCTACGTACTGAGTACAAATCTTCCATGACTCATCTCTGAAATGTTACTTGAAAGGCATTCATTTTATTTTAAAGGTACAAGAAAATGCACGAGAAAAATTCCCACGGTAAAAACACGTCAGATTCCCCAAAATAGCAATCTTTTCTTTCTTGACATACTTGCAAACTGAAGCTACTGACATCCATTATGCTACTATAACTTTAAAAGCAGAGGGGCGTGGAAGTTTGAAATAAATATTTATCCTTTAACAAAGATACTATAATATTCTACCACAGTAAATGAAAAAATAACTTAGATATTCAAAGATAATAATATATACCAAATGGCAAAACCTTCTAAACATAAAACTTCTCTGCTTCTGGTATAGTACAAAACTTGCAAAAACCCATTAGATTATCTGTATTTTACATTGATAGCTAATTTTTCTTTTTGATATAAATGAATTAAAAAGAGTAAAAGAAAAATTAAATCTAATATGTAGATTTCTTTTTTTGTTTACAAATGTTTAATTTTTAATAATTTAAATTAACAATATAAATTTACATTGAGAAAGTACATTAAGTAGAATTCTCATATATTTTAAATTTTGTTAGATAGTAAATATCATTTCACTAAATTGATACGGTTCATAGCTTGATTTCAAACCTCGAAAGATACACTTTCCTTTTTCTTTGATGTATAAACTGTTTTTTCCAATTTAATTACATAGAGACAAGCTTTCACATAGATTATTACATTTAAAATTTGATTTGATTGTCATTGTACATTTTTATGGTTTTGATTACAAAAAGTAATTGCACTGGTTTGTGCAATTACAAAAAGTAATTGCACAAACTTAACATACATTTTGCGCTACTACAAACATGCCTGCCAGATGTAGGAATCAAACTCATGCACTGTTTGGAAAATATAAATCTTGGAACTGAATTAAAAACCATTCAACTTGAATCTTCAAATTTTTCAAATTTTAATTCTTAAATCAAATGTGTGTGCCATTAATAATTAAAGAATCAGTAGAATTAATAATTTTTTCCTTATTTTTGATTTTATGCATGCATCTCTATGCAGTAATATAATCCCAATAATATGTTTAATCATACAAATTACTGTTAATTAAATGTTACTCAAAAATGTAGCACTATTTTTTTCTGCAGTAGTAACTGAATAATACAAAGATATACATATCTCTATATACATTTATTTACAACTATTTATTCAAGAAATAAATTACACACAGTTCATTTCACTTTTTTTCAGTTGCATCCATAAACACATGTGCACATTCCTGACAGGCTGATTTTATATCTGGGTAAATAAAGTCATATCCCGTCTCCAGTGTTCTCTTTGGAAGCACTTTCTGACCTTTAGTCATCATGATAGCTCTCTCATGACCAAATGCTAGATTGATTGCAAACTCAGGTAAAGGGAAGAAGGCAGGCCTCCACATAGCTCTGGCAAGGGCGTTTGTAAATTCTTTGTTAGTGATAATCTCTGGAGCAACGCCATTCAAAACGCCTTTGACGGCATCAGACTGCACACCATGTACAAAGATACCTGCTATATCATGGATATGGATCCAAGGGAAGTACTGCTTACCTGAAGCAATAGGACCACCTAAACCAAAATAAAATGGCCAAAATAGCTGTTGGATAATACCACCAGCCCTTCCTAAGACTACACCTGTGAATAAGAAAAATGTGAAAAAAATTTCTGTAATTAATTTAAATCTTCACATTTCTTTGCTTTATTTAAAAGAATAAAGAATTTTTTGTAATTAAATAACCATGCAAATTTAAATAATAGCTGCTGTATAAGGACTTGATTTACAGAAATATGTCATACATCAGTAAACAAATATTTATTACACAAATATATGAATTAATATTAACCATTCATTTAAATGTTAATTTAAGGAAAACTAAATAAAAGTATGATAGTAAAGCAATGAATTTATTTGGAAACTCAAGAAATGAAATATATTTTTATGTTTAAAAATAAATGCAACTTTATTGTGTTACTTATTAACTTTAGATCTTAATTAGTATAGAAAATACAAAAGAAGTAGTTAAAAAAATTATAACATAAGTACTTTAATGCAATAAAATATTAACTAATGTAAGAATTAATTACTTGTGACAGAACAAACTTCAAAAAATTTAAAAAAAACTCTTTTTATGCATATTTACTAATGATGAATTAATTACTTGTGACAGAACAAACTTCAAAAAATTAAAAAAAAACTCTTTTTATGCATACATATTTACTAATGCATATTTACTAATTTTCTTAGATTACAAGATTTTTATTTCATGGTACAAAATACATTAATATCACAAAGTATATATAAAATATTAGTATATAAAGTTAAAATATATATTGTGGCCATATGCTGTCAAAAAAAATCAGATGGCCATACTATTGTTTAAAAAGCAGTAAATAAAATCTTTTGACTAATAATAGCATTGAATATGGATCATAGAAAACAAATAATTTAAAATTTGAAAATATCAGAAAAGTGTATCAATTAAGATATGAAGCATAAGATTAATAAAATTCAACTCATTGGTAGGCAGGTATAATTTTAATATATATAATAAAAACATATTTACATTTTCTCATAATCAATAGTGTCCTTTAAAATAGAAAAGAAAATGAAAGATCATTAAAATTTGTTAAAAAATCAACAGAATATTAATAGTAACCAGCAAAAAATTATTAGAAACTGAAATATTCAAAATGGGATTAAAATCATAATCTCAGAAATAAGCAATTATGAAATTTTTAGAAAGATTGAGTAATAATCCCCAAACCTTAGAATTTAATCACACCATGTAACTGATGAAGTAGAATAAGCAAAAGTTTTAAAGTATATAATATTTATTCCTGGCAAATTGCTAAAACAAAAGTTTAAAACATAAAACACTTACAACAGCTGGTCAAAAGCAAATAAGAGAAAGAGTAAAAAATCAGCAAAAGAAAGAGTGATATGCACAAATCACTGCTCTATGATTATCATATCTCAAAGTTTGATAATAGACTCTGTTAACAGCATCGTTCAATCACATATGCCGTCGATGATACTTGTGAAAAAATAATGAATTGAAGACTGAATATAATTAGTTAGTGTTATGATACAGATATGTGAAATGAAATAACATGGTGTCCTATAAATCCAATATGCAAATATTATATTTTAAAACTCATTTTGAATGATAATTTCAGTCAAGTTTTATGTTACAGATGTTCAATTTATTAAAATAATACTTAATAAATTGAAATAAATAATACAATAAATTTTACAAAAAAGGAACTTATGACTGTATTAAGTCCATAAAATAGCCTCTAATTATCAAACATAATAAAGTAACGAAAGAAACTTAAAAGATTTAAGCTACAAATCCACATTAACTAATATAATATTAATTACTAAGGTGTAGCTTACACATTCATTTTTATATGGTATTCTTCATAATAAATTTCTTAAATATTATTTTGAAAACTAGATTAAAATCTTTTTAAAACTATTTGAAAGTGAGAGTTGAATTAATTTCATGATAAATGTTGTTACATTCACATATTCAAAATGATGGAATTATAGTAATTAACACTAAATATTATCTCAAATTATAATGTTGATAATGATTTAAAACCTTTTTATTGCATTTCATATATATTATATCATAATATATTATTAATCTATTATAATAATCTTTTTAAACACAGAACTTTTTTAAGGGCTAACTGAATGTCAATATCTTTACAATATGAATTAAAGTATTTTATTCATTGCAATATTATTAAAATGCTTTAATTTATATATAATATTTCTGCCTCTTACACAGAGTTGCACTTTCACATAAATGGACATATTTAAATCATTTTTATTGTTGAGTTCATTTGAACATACAATAAATTTTTGCATAATATCTTACTTGATGTATAACCGATAAAAATGAAAAAAAGCAAAATATTTAATAGTCTTAGCATTATGATGTAGCATTTGGTTTTTTTATAAAAAGAACATTAAATAATTTATCTTTTTGATGATAAATAGTTCAAAACTTCAAATTGTATATTTTTATACAAATAGGGAAATCAATTTCACTTTTTTTCTCAAGACATTCTTTTTTATTTTTTATGATAAATACAGAGATCAATAGTTTTAAATAACATAAACTCATTTTTGTTCTATTTCATAAACTCCTTTTCCTTTGGCTAAGTTTTTATATAGAATTTTAAACAGTTGCATTTGAATACAGAAAATTTATTTAAAAAACATTTATGAATTACAAATAAATTATTCAAATTCTGTAAAATTTTAATTACCAGATCGGACAATAAACCTTCGGACATTGAGGTCAGAAGGTAATAGACTAGCTTCTTCCCATTTTGAACACAATTTAGAAAAATAATCGTGATTTCCACCTGGACTATCCTCAGTATATTCTTTTGTGTCACTTGGCTCATAGTAACCTGAAAATAAAAATTATAGTATTGTAAATGAGATAGATAACCAGACTTAACATATCAAAAAAAAAAAAAAAAGATTCAGAAAATTTGTAAGGATTGTCAGAAATGAAAACTGTGGCCATCAGAAAACAACTTTAATTAATGGGGTAGTTTCATAAAGTAAAGGTAGACAATATGAATACGGAACACCTACTTGTCTGTCCGGACCTGGACCCTACTCTTCAACAAAGTGGTGATGTTTGCAAGTTATATTGGATGGCGAGAGATCACATGTCCTGACCACTTACATGCTCCCCATCTAGCATTTTAAGCTTTGAAACTTTAGACTTTTTAATCATTTGAAAATTTAAATGTGATTGCGAGTGGCCAGATGTTGATGGATTGGGTTCCTTTTAGCCATATGTAACAACAGTTTCACAAACTCATTATACACTTATTCATTTATGTAATATTTTTTACAATATATTTATTCATCAGAATAAAGTCTTCTCTAAAACATACTACAATAAAAAATTACAAATAAAATAAATATTACACCAATACTTCATATGATTTTTAAAAAAATAATCCTATAAGTGCAATAAATTTTCTTGAGTCTGTCATTATAAGCAGTGGTAAGACATGTCATAATTATAAAGCATTTTAAGTAACAGAAAACATACAATACATTATATTTATTATCATTATCTGCTATTTGCATTTAAATAATCCCATTTTTCAGACCTGCTGAGTATTAAAATATTGCCAAGAATATAACATAGAAAAAAAAAAAAGAATTGCTTACTTGCATATTTTTACAATGTGTGAAACCTATGAATTACTAAATTATGATAGACTAAATTCTCAATCTATACACAGGAAAATAAGAAAAAAAAAAATAAACAAAATTTTCATTATGTAACCCTTTTATTACTGCATTTTAAAATATTTGCTGTTTGTATTTGCTTTACATTTATGTAAAGTATGTTGATAAATAATTGTGTTTTCAGCTCAATTTAAACTTTTATATATGTAATTAATAAAATTCCTTAAATTTACTATCAGGGGATTATTCATAATATAATAATGAAGGATTATCATGAAAATTCAAATTATAATAATTCAATTCAATAAATCACTAATTTACAACCTCACTTTTAATTCACAATAATTACAAATCAATTTTGTTAGCATATAGTAGATAAACTAAAAACTTAATACTATAAAAGATTTATTTGAACATAAAGGATTATTTGCTTTTCAGAGGACTTTTTATAAAGATTGGTCAGAATACAAAGGTCACTCTGAAACATATAAGTGTCTCTGAAGATAATTTCTCACCCACAATGGCAGAAAGACAATTTCAAAGGAATAAAATATTTTCTTTAGAAGTACAGGACTCGTCAAAGTTACATCAAGATGGGAGTCACACACTTAGTTAACTAGTACATTACTGAATGTTTTCTAAAAATTTAAGTGTGTAGTGTAACAGAATTCATTCTTCACAGTAACAATGCATCTTCTCATTCAATAAAATTGATAATTGAGTTTCTTGAACAAAAACACATCAGTGTGATAAAACAGTCACACTAATTGCTAATTTATAATCTATGACTTTTGTCTACTTTTTAACTTAACAATGAATTTACATGGACACCATTTCCATCCCGAAAACGAGACTGATGATTTTTTAACTAATTTTTTATTGATCCCAAGAAATGAACAATCCAAGTCATTTCCTTTTCAGAAAATTCATACATAGAAATACATGGATAAAAAAAAGAAGCTGCTTTGAATACTTTTATAAAATTGTAAATATAATTTCAACAATTTAGACATATTTCAAAAATTTCAGAGTAATCCTAATATGAAAGTTACTAAAAATATTTTTAGGTAGGAAAATCTAAAAAGTATTCATGACTAAATATTTTTTTAAGTCTTTATTATCTAAATATGATAAAAATATTCATATATTAGTAAGAAATTTTAAAATACTAAATTAACTTATAATGATTTGTTTCCCGAAATCTTAATTTGTTTGAAACATTTTCACATACACA
>JAPDSC010052838.1:10733-25587 GCA_026290005.1 Latrodectus geometricus | reverse complement strand
ACAAAAATTAATAATTTGAAATCATTTGCAAAAGTGAAAAATATTAAATAAATTATTTATTTAATTTCTGTAAAAGAGTGATAGCTTATATATTATATTTTAGAATGTTTAAAATTTAGTTTTTAAAATTATAAAATTCAGCAATGATGACATTAAATTCTGTATTATTTATAATATAATCAAGAAAATTCAAAATTATTTAATATACAGTTATGTGTACTGTTTAGCAGTTGCAAATATCAACTCACCCAAGACATAACATTTAATCCTGGTTGTCTTGATATTGTAAGGATCTCATATCCGATATTCCTTAAGTCATGCTGAATTGCTCGACCTACAAATCCACTGCCCCCACCTAAATTATAAACACCAAAATTTATGTATTCTAAAATAAATTAAACATCTATACAAATATAATGTTATAGAATATGTTTAACTTTAATAAGTCATCACATCTCATTAAATCATGTTTTTATTTTCTAGAAAAATGTATAAAATTTATCAAAGCTCAAATATTAAAGAATACGAATCTGCAATTCAATAATCCATAGCAGTTTTTGTGTATTAACATACACTCAAGACATAAGAGAATCCATATGCCATGATTAATAAAAAAATTGATCATCAAAAGTTGAAATCATTCATTAAAAAGCAGTAATTTTTTAATTTTTTACAAGAAAATAATAAAAATTTTTTGTAAACTAGATTTTTTAAAAAGTATTTATTTTAATTTTCTTTTAACGCTTATGTAAAAATACCCATCAGTTTAAAAATTTATAGAAAGAAAAATGTCCCACAGTCTATTATATCAATTTATAAAAGATGGTTCTAAAATTATTATAAAATTATTAATTTAATATATGAATTAAATTTCACAATTTAGAAAAAGTAATTACTTTTTCTCTATTACAGCATATTAGTTTTTAATGTTGAATCAACTTTTCATTCAATTTATAATTATTTAATGTTGGAAGCTAAAATGATAGTTTTAAAACAATTTCTCACACTTAAGAAAAAGTTTTGTTAATTCAAAATTTTATAGTTTTGATAGAATGTTAATACACAGAATTATAATAAAGTATGCACACATCAGCAATTATAGAAATAGATTAAAACTTAGTCATCCCTACTCTATCAATATAAAAGTGTAAAAAGAACACAAGAAGAAAATTTAAAGAAATTTATAATGGCTAAAAAATGAAATGAGTTCAGAGCAGAATGAAAATTCCAGAACTATTTAAAGCACGACTTAATAAGGATTAATTTTAAAATATATTTGAAGAAAATTTATAAGATAACAATAATTAAAGCAACCATTCAAAAACATAATACAAAACTTTAACATAACTTAAAACCCCTTCATTTCTTCATGAATGTGATAAATCAGCATTTAATAGTAGATGCAAGTTATTCATAGTGAGTTGAGGCTTCCTACTATTATGACTTTGATCAATATCACTTAAAATATTTGAATAACAATTATTATTGCAATCATATGTGTGGAAAAATTCTTAAGCACAAAAATAAAGGAAATAAAGTTATTTGCATAGATGTGTGTATGTATTTTCCAATTTATATACTTTGAACTTCTTAAGCAACATTCCTCACATCTTTCAATAAAGTAGTTTTTTGCTAGGAAAACCAAAATTGTTTTAAATAGACTTTTGAAAAATTTTATAATTAATTAAAATACTGTGCTCTATTTATTATTATGATAAAAAAGAATCTACTATGTTTAAAATAATCTATTAGATATCTTCTGTTAACTTTTATCAAACACTTTTATAACTTCTTTAAGCATTCAGAAACATCAGGAAATAATTCAGTCATCTAGAAATAAATTAGTCTTGAATGAAAAAATTATTTTTCTTTCATTCATTTTCTAAAATAGCTAACAAAGTCAAGTGAAGCACAGGCATTAAATTTTGTTTTTGCCAGGACATTTCTTAAAAAAACATTTGTAACAGTGCAAAAAGCTTTTGAAGATGACTGCTTATCAAAAATTACAATATTTGAATGCAAAGGTAGAGAGAAAAGAGAACTATCAGGGAGTCACCAAACCTCACTGTGATCTGGGCAACACAAGACTCTTCAGAATGAAAGAACACATAGAAATGTAAATGATTCCATTACGATAAATAATTTATAGTCTTATCAGAGAAGATTCCGATACTGATTATAAGTGAAATTTTTCAAGAAATGAAGAAGAGGATGTTTTTTCAATAAAACTTCTAAAAATATAAACTTATATAATAAAATTTCGTTAAGAAATTTAACAGTTAAGAACTTTTTCTGAACTGCTTTGAACAAACAAAAGACTGCTTACTGGTTCAAAACATCTTTGCTGTAATTGTAATACTTTTTAGAAATTGATCCAAATTTTTACATTTAACACCTATGAAATTCTTCCATTGTGACACAATGATAAAAATAGATTGTCAATACAGAGCAATCTTTTTCAAATACATGACAAAAAATATTTTTATCACATATTTAAAAAAATCTGAAAAGTAATTATAGTAATTTATGTAAAAAGACTGTGGTTTAGTTTTCAGACACAACAGGGATTATATGTAAAATATAGCAATATTTAACAAAATGTTTTCATATGTAACTCACTAACCAATCACAACTGTTCCTAATGTCATTTCTCTTTGCTGATGAATGTCATAAATTATCACAGTAATGAGTTAAATGCTTCCTAATGAAGAGGAGGAATATCTTGTACCGAATACTAACTACAAAATAAATAGGTGTCATTAATAACTTTTTGGCAATGCATAAGCAATCAATTATAATAAAAAGGGATTTCATGAAAAAACATTTTATCATGATATTTAATCATATTTTTATGCTATGATGTCAATGATATGTAAGTTATATAAGAGGAAAAATACAATACCTTAAATACAGAAAGTTGACAAAGAAATTTCGGCTCTAGATTTTTCTCAGTGCAATACCTATAAAGCATAATCAGTAAGCAAACTTATATCATTAAGTCTATTTAGACAGAGCATGTAAGAGATAAAAATTTATGTAAATAATTTTGATATTTTTTACAACTTTGAACATTTGTGAAAAAGTAAACGGTTAATTTGTACATCTGAGACTTCAACTAAATTAGAATAATTAATGTACTTCATTTACTAAAATGTATTCCTATAATTTATAGTAAAAATAAATTAGTATTTCTTCATTTACCTTTTATTTATATTACATTCTTTTAAGTTCCAACCTGACTACAAGATATATTTCCTTGATAATATTTTTTCATATAAGTGCTCTTTTTTATTACATTGGTTGGTCTATATTAAATTAATTTTAACGAAACATAATCTATGCAACATTAAAGAAAATTCTGAAATTTGGAGGAAAATGGTTACAAAAATGTTTGTTTCTTTTACTAAATTTTCAGCGAAAGCAAGAATATTTTTATGTTATAAAACCAAATATAATTCCTTCACACAAACTATTTTCACTTATTTATTATAATAGTTGCCTTTTTTATAAAAAGAAAAACATTAATAAAATATTTAGTCTTTATTTTCATTGTTTTATTTATTAAAAAAATGTACAACAAGAACTAATAATAAAAGTTCCTTTATCGTCATACATATGGCAAAACAATAAGTAAATATTAAAACATTTTAATAAAAAATATAAAGTAAGTCATAACAAATATATCTTGAAATAGAATCAAAGTGATGTTTTCTTTTCATACAATTACTGCTTCAAGTTCAGAAATAATTAAAAAAATATTAAGTAAATAATAAAAAATTTTAATTAATGAAAAACTTAACAATTAAAAGTATTTATCCTACTGTTACTTTCCTTTATTATCGCATAAATACCAATACAATGGATATATATAACAAAATATTGTACTTGTGTATTAACGTTACCACAGCTTTTAAAGCCAATAATCTTTCAGAATATATTTTTATTTTTTAAATCAAAGTCTCTAATTTATAGGTAATTGCTGGTATGATTTCAATTACATACAGTAGAAATTATATTTTTAATGTTGTTGCTTTAGAACTTCATTTCTATAGGGCAAAAAAGCTTTGATAACATACAATACGCATTTAACTAATTTCTGGTATAATAACCTTATTTTGTTAAAGTATTGCCCAAGTACTTAAACTCTATTATTCTTTCAAATTTTATTTCCTTTCACTTACCTTTAGTTTAGCATGTCTATCAGTTCTTTACAATTCTAAATGGACTCCCACATAAATACATCTGACTCATTTATGTAAAAATTCATAGCTTTGAATTCATAATTGTATTTTATAATGCCTTCAGAAGTTAGTTCTTTCACTGTCATATAGCATGCAGGGCTCAATTTAGCCTAACTGGGCCCAAGGCAAAAACTTCTTACAACAGCAAACGGTTAATCTGCGCTTTAGGTCCCCTACTTCGCCAACTCTTAAATTTGAAGTATTTTCTCGCGCATGCTCAATAATTACTCGTTTGTTTTAGCCTTTTCATGCTCGTTTGTTCAAACTTGTTTGTTATAGAATTTTCGCCATGGCATCAGTGTTTTTGAAAGTGCGCCAAGAAGGAAACCTAAAGCACATTTTCACCCAACAAACTTTCTATTCAATTTGGCAAACTCTTCTATCCAATTGACATTATAAACTTTCTATTTGATTGGGGTGATATCTATGATGTGGGGGCCAGGATCACCTACCCTGTATGTCCCACGACTTAGTCAGGTTCTGATGACGTGATGCAATTATGTACGAAAAGTTTAAAGAGTTTGTTTTAATAATCATACCTTGTGTTTTATTATATTTTCATTGTTTTGAAAATATTTACCAGTGAAAATGCACTTTAGGTCCCCAACTCTGCTAACTTGGCGAAAGTGTGCTGTGGGTCCCGTACTTGGCAGGTTTTCAAAAACGCTGTTGCCATGGTGATAATGGAATACGATTTTTAACAGTTTTAAACTAATTAGCAACCAATGAAAATGACTGATTTTTCAAACTGAAACTCATTAACGATCAATGAAAATGCTAAAAAAAAAAAATCAATTAATGAGCATACGCAAAAAAGCGCAAATTATTTCCTCCAAATGGTTGCCATAAAAGGCTCATTAGGTATAAAAACCTCCAGTTTACCATGCTTGGTGCATTTATCACCAAGTTGGCAGAGTAGGGGACCTAAAGCGCAGATTAACGTATTTACCAATATAATAGTTTGGGAAAAAAGAAATCCATTATTTTTACATGAACG
The DNA here is from genome assembly GCA_026290005.1 of Latrodectus geometricus. Taxonomy (NCBI): domain Eukaryota; kingdom Metazoa; phylum Arthropoda; class Arachnida; order Araneae; family Theridiidae; genus Latrodectus; species Latrodectus geometricus. Next base: position 20,349 of record JAPDSC010052838.1, on the reverse strand, counting down.
TTTTGTAACTTCTTTCAGATTCGCTTTGTAAAAAGGTTTAAACCAGTTTTCATGTAGATTTTTAGGTCTTGTGCGAAGCTACGACTGCTGACATACTGTCAAATTTGATAGTTTTTGATATTTTAAAGACATTCTCGACGAAGTTGTATCCATGCGAGGTGCATCTTTAGCATCCAAATACCCAAATGGAATCGATGAAACCAAAATTGTGCGTAACTGGTTGTTACAGTCATTTATAGGATGATAAACACCTTTCACAATTTTAGCCACCTGGTTAGCATTTTCACCATTATAAAAGAAAAACTAAAATGTATCAAATTTTCTGTTTGTTGTCTTCCATTTTTAAAACATTGTACTCGTAACTGAATTAATCAAACAAAAAACCGCAAGAGAATAAGAGTGGCAAATGTCACCTTTCCAATGAAATTGTTTGTAAGATACCTCACGAGATAGCGATCACTACAGACGTCTACCGAAAAAATAATGGATAACTTTTTCACCAACCTAATATATAAAAATGGACATCCTGAACTGCAGTTTTACTGAGTTTCTACCAAACAGTAAAAGAAAATAAAAATCAAACATCAAATATAAAAGACACTTGGATTTATAAATTTAATAAGTTAAACTATGTACATATTTTAACATTTATTCTTATATAAAAATAAAAGAATATAATTCATTATTCTTTCCAAAAATCTTGCTTTTATGCACCAAAAAATAAGTTCATCACAATGCAGAACGTCTTTGCAACTCTTATAGATTTAAAAATAATAATAATAATTTATCAATAATAACAACAAATAATAAAATAAACATGAAGTGCATTTGAAAAAAGGAAATTACTTAAGTAATTATATTAAAACACACAAAAAAAATTTTAATAATTATTTTTATTTATTTAAAAATAATATACATTAGAAATAGATTATATAATAAAATACAATTCCGGTACTACTAACCTTTCAAGAACAAGAATTCAGTTTCGATATTTTTTCTGTTTACTGTTGTGACATAAATAGTTATTCTAAATCATTGTGCTTATGCCAACTTTTGAGTTATCATAATTTATTAATATTAAAAAAATTCTCCAAATCTTGTAATTAATTACAGTTTATACAATTTTATATTATCAGAAAAAACTCAAAACTAATCAATGTCCATGGCTTTCAACAGGGATTTGAACTCAAGCCTAGTAAAAAGAGATGTTAGTCATTTTAAACATGGAAGAAAAATGTTTTCGGAGAACAAACAAAAAATTAAGTGCACACATCAGTCAGTCAAGCTCCTTACACAGTTTTAATGTCAGAAAAACCAATCTATTCATTTATTCACTAGAATAATAAAAAAGGAATGTTTTATTTTCATTCAGGTACATTTATCCTACAAGAGATTGAACTTTTGTTCTAGATGCGGAACTTTTGCTCCGCACTACCAAACACCGTCTCCGTTGTATTATCATTTCGATGGCCAGGTATTCTGAAGTAATGGGATTTTTCTAGGTTTTATTATAATTATTTTCTAACTATGCTTACTGCGCAGTATGTCCTTCCGCATATCTACGTAATTCTAAACATTATTTTATTATAAACACATAGTTTTATGAGTGACAGAAGCAACCGAAACATGGAATTTGAATTGGAACATCGACAAATCATGTTTTCGTAACTGAAAATGCACCTGGCGCCAAAATGATGAGATTTTTCATATGATTTAGACTTTTTCCCAACTTTCTATTTATTCCAACTTTTTAAATGTTCTTATTATGCATTCTACTGATGATTAAATGTCTCAGATATAAATCGTATTTTTAAACAATGTGTATTCTACATGTTGGCATAAACCTTACACTGACTGCTACTAAGGTGAAATTTAAGTTTTATCTGTCCAAGAGCAAAACTTCAAATATCAGTAAACTCTTCATAATTATTAGACATCTTTAGTTAAAAATTTTATTTGCCATATCAACCATTTTTACGAGGGAATGAGTAATAAGCTCAAGATTCTAATCTCGGATGCTAATGTCCTTGGAAATGCTATTGACCACGGAGTAGATAGTGAAAGTCATTGCAACACATATATTCATACTCATCGTCTATTGCGTTCTAAAATGATCATAAAAAGTGGGCTATATTTATGACTCATTTGAGAGAAAACGCTTGTAATAAGCACAATACCCGACAGCTGGAAATGAATAATGAAAAAATGCAAACTACATCATCCATTTTTAAACAGTTGTTGGAACTAAATACTAGACCTTTCATTTAAAATAGCATGATCTAATCACAAAAACACTTGCCAATATTCAACATACTGCAGTTTATAGTATTTGTATGCTGTGGTAAGTCTTTTCAAAAACCATCCTATTGAATTGTTTTAGGGAGAATCAATTTGTTTAAGGGAGAGAGGGAATCAAATTGCATTAAGGGAGAACTTTTTTTTTATAGATATTAAACTGTATTTGCTTAATGCAAGAGCAAGAAATCTGGAAAATTCCCAAGTATCCTTATTGATAGATGTTCATGCCGACAGCAGAAACTTAACATCTTTCTCCAGGACGTCAAATTGGTCTGATTCAGAAAGGTAACACTTTAAACATCGTTTGGCAGTAAAATCAAATCCTGACTTAACGAATGATATATCTTGTACATTCAAAACTGCCATGGTATTATAAATAAATTATGGTCGCAATAATTTCAAAATAAAATATAACCTCTGAGGGAAGGGGGGGCTTCTCAAGTCTTATGAGTCTTTTATATCATGGTTTCTAAATTAAGAAGACTGAATCACCTTTTCTCAGAGTTTTGCACCTTACTAGTACAGCTCAACGTTGGGCTAGCCTCAAAAAATTATGCTGGCACCCACTTCTTTTTTCCAATTGTTAATAATGGTTGAACAGAAAAAAAATACGAATCAATATTTTTGAAAACCTTTAATTTACGAAATACAATTGAGCATAGTTAAAAAAGATATAAAAGCTGAAAAAAATGTACCATAGGTGAAAATTTTAAATTTTTAAGCTTCATTTTTAGGTAATTTCATAATTTAAAAATTTAGTTTTTAATTAAAATTAAACAAAAAATTAATTAATTACATAATTTAAAAGACAAAATCGAGCATATTTAAAAATGTAAGGATTTGTTAAATTTAATATGTTTTTTTTTTATAAGCAGTTATATTGTTTCATAAAGATCAGGATATCATTAATGGGGATTTTTATTTGAAATTATATATTTGAAAATGAATTTGATTTAAATGAAATTTTTAGATTCCCTGAAATTTTTCTTTTCTTATTTTAATTGAAAACATTTATTGACATTAAACCTGAAAAAACTGTTACTGTTTTAAAATGAAATCTATTATTAGTTTGCTTATAAAATATTTTTACAATAAAGTTTTAATAAAAATTAGCAACTGGAAACTTATTGCAATAAATTACATTCAAAATAAGATTTAAATTTCATATTTTTCTATTAATAAATATAAAATATTAACAAAAGTGGTTTTTTTCATATAATATTCAGCGCAATTAAACATAAAAACCAAAATTTACTGAATAACATCTTAAATAAATACAAAAATAAATGCAAAAGGAAATGCTTCTTTTTCATATTTTATCAGGGAAAACTTAATAATACTCATGATTCATATAGATATACTAAAAAATCTTGTGAAATGTAAGAGATACAATATAAATAAAATATAAAATAGAATTTCCAGACCAATTAAAAGATTGTGAAGTGCATCAAACTTCTTCGGTTTATTACAAGAAATTCCAGGATAAAAAACAAAAGCAGCTCTGAAATAATGTACAGAAGTATATATAAGCTAAGAGGCACTCATAAGAAGGTTTTTAAAAAATTTTCCCCACTTAAATGATCTCATGGTTCAAAAAGAATTTCCACAACTGTAGTAAGAATAATAATAATAGAAAATATATAAATAAATGAAAAAAAAACACATTAATAATAGATTAAAAAAATGTCCATTCTCTAGTCATATTTCACAATCATAAAATTATAAAATTTAACTGCAGCTTACATTGTACCAAACATTTATTTTAATAATATATAAAAGCATAAAATATTAAAATATAAAAGCATTACATGTTAGAAAGAAAATCAATTTGTATATCGAGAAGTACACTTTCTTAATATGCTTTCATGTTAATATATTTTGTGCTCATAGAAATAGAGTTACTTCTATTGATTTACTTTATCAACATAGTTTTTAAATATTATATAAATTTTTTTACTGTTCTTTAATTTTAGGGATCATTTAATTACTCTTAAATAATAGGTGAATAATAAATTATTTTGAAGTTCAGTGGAGTAAAAAGAGTGGAAAAGTCGATAAAATTGAGTATCAATTATTGTTTGGAATTGGGGGATTCAAGTTAGACTGATTACCTAAACAGGACATAATTTTCGCACACCAGGAGCCTCGGTCAAAAAGACAGATATAGGCTCTATAGGGGTTGACCCAACCTCCGATGGGTTTTTAGTTTAATTTAGTAAATTATTTTCTCCAAAATCTATTGAAGTAATCTTAAATATTACTGGAAGAAACTTATATATAAATGAAAGTAATACTTCACACAGATTTGTGACTATAAAATATGAAATGTATGCAATACCTTGATAAAAAAAATATTCTTTTAAAGAAATTTTAAAAATATGTTTGGAATGAAGTTAACTAAGCAAGCATTTCTCTTTAAAAGTAAAATTTTGTCTATCAAATGATCAATACGGAAAATTATAAGTTTTTATGTGAAGCCAGGCTACTAGGTATTTTCACCTTTAAACACTGCAAGAAGTGCAAGTGATGGCACCTTTTAAAATAAGGCACTCAATTCTTGTGAAACTGTAGCCCCAAAAGTGAGATTTCGTAATTTAGAAGCAGGGATCATTCAGAAGACTCCCAGACTTTGCTTGCACCAAGCAGAGGGATTTCACATAAAAATCATTACGCTCATGCCATATTTAATATGACTCAATTGCCATTAGTGAACTTGTCAGATCTTCGGTTGAATTGTTATTCAAATTCACTACTTTTTTCAACAACCAGAAAGAACATCCTAACCAAGCAGGCACTGTGGCCTCGATTATAGTATCATTTCTCGATAAAAACTTAATAAATTTCTTTTCATGAATGAAAATCAACATTATTTTTCATAGGTAATCAACAAGTAAAAACTTATATTGCAAAACTATAAGATTATTACTCTAGGTAATGTCAACTCATATTTTTATTTCTAAGTGTTTTATTGATTATTGTTTTCAAATTGCATTTATTTTATTTAATCCGCTTGAAATTAAAATCATTTTAATATATGTTTATATATTAATTTTATTTCTGTTAAATGCTTCTATCTTGTTACTTGTAGAAGTGAGTTGTCCGTAATCTTTATCAGGGATAAATGCGAACAGCTTCTTTACTGGGAGAAGAACACAGATTTGGTTTGTGGGAACAATTTAGTTATGAACGAAATAATAAGCTTGGAGGATTATTATATACATACATTTTAATATATAGTGTGTCATAATGTTGGTAATTTCATTTTTAATTTCAATGTCTTCATTACAAGTTACAAAAGAATTCTTCTGGGGTAAATAACTCACCAATATAAGAAAAATAAGTTAAATTTTCATATATAAGTTTAGTTTATAACTTTTCTTCGATTCCTTGTTTATTAATTATTAAAGATTTATTCAAGTCGTTTGATATGGTAAATTCTTTTAAAAGATGATGAGCTAACTTCTTGCAAACATTTATAAACCTTTATAGTAATCTAACTAATTACACAATACAGCTGTATTAATTAAATAAAAGTATAAGCTTTAGAAATGTAAACATACTGAAAAATATTGTAGATATAAATTACTTTAACGTGCATATGGATATTTCTACATAGATATAAAAGTTTATTTATAACTATTTTTCCGAATTTCAACAGTTTTTAACTAAAATGAAATATTTAACTTTGTTTTTATTAAAGGTGAAAATGTGTTTTAGGTTCCCTACTTGGCGAATTTTCAAAATCACACACGCCATGGCGAAAATTCTACCGCTATTTCAAAGTGAAATTTAATTAGCGACCAATGAAAAGGCTAAAACAAAAGAGTAATTAATGAGCCTGCGTGAAATAGCGCATCAAATTTGCGAGTTGGCGAAGTAGGGGACCTAAAGCGCAAATTAATGTTATTATAAATGTTTTTATTATAAATAAGTCATAAAAATTTTATTAAAATGAATGTTTAGAAAAAATTGTCAATGTGTCTCTTTAAACACAAACGTATCAGCTATTGCTAACCAACAGCTATTGCTTATGGATCAGGGACTTAATCTCAGAGCTTGTTTATCTTCATTTGATACTTTATTTTGTCCAAAACCAATGTATTTGATAATTCCAAATTTTATGCAAGTAACCAAAAATTAATTTATTTAAAATTTTGATAACAAATATTAATCTGAAAAAAATTCAGAAAAAATTTTACTTTATAATTAGCAATTAAACAAAAGAATGCATTATATTTTGTTGCAATACTTCTGATAGTTGTAATCAATATTGATTTCATAGTTGAAAATTATAGTTTATAAATTTGGAGCTATAACATTTTTTAAATGGATTTAAAGTTAATTTAAGCAACAAATTTTATAGTGTTGGCTTAAGAAAAATAGGAACTATGTTAATAAGATAATATGTCGAAATCACCATGTTTGCATTAATGAAAAATTCAAAAATAAAATGATAATTATTAAAAATATTATTATTCTTCCTTTTCATATTTCCTCTTTTATTTTTGTAAGTAATGTTACTTAACAACATGAACACATGAATCAAATGCAGAAGAAAAATGACAATTCGATTAAAAAATAAGAACTATATATATTTTATCCTACAATATGATTTTTTAATGTCCAATTACAAATACAGTTTAGCGTAGAGTAAATTTTGGACAGAAAAAAGTTTACAAGAGTGGTAAGAGAATTTATTGTACAATGATTTTTTGATGATTTTAAAATAGAATTAAATTAAGAAGTATATGTTGATCAACTACAATTAGTATTTTGAAATGCAGATAGAATAGATAAATTTACGAGAGTTATGGATTATCCAAGATATCAAAATTTCTGAAAAACATCAAAATCTGTCCCAAAAAAAGTAAAAAAATTTAGTAGAAAGAGACTTTGAGTTTTTGAATGATTATTTAAAGAAATAAATACATAAATTAGTGTATATATATAATTTTATTATTCTTCGTGTTGCAAACATATGTTCTTGTCACCCACAGCGTGTATAAATCTTTCAAATGAATGTATGTATTTGAAAGGTTTATAGATTTTATAAATTTATTTATAAAATGTTAAATGGATATTATAAATTATATAAAATAGATTTATTCATTTATGTTACTAGCATACACGTTACTAACATACATTGTTACTAGAAGAGACTACTTTGAATACTTTTAAAATTTACTTTAATTTATTTAAATATTATTTTCAGAACCTATATGAGTTTCGAAAACTTCAAAAGCATTCACATATTAATTTGAACGGTAAATTAACGCCATCACGTTATGATCGTGGAGTAGGTGCACCGTTTCATTTGCCGTATATACTCCTCAAAAGTGTGATTTAGTCCTTTAAACTCCAAAGTCTATTAATCTCAATCCAAAACAATTCAGGGAATTACTTTAGTCATTTTAGATTTCTCTTGGTGGCTTCAAGGAAAGTATGTTTAGATTTGCGAATGGATGGTGAGTGTTATCGAATTGTTTTCTTTTCTTTTTTATTGCACTTAAATTTTGAATTGCGCTTTAGTAATATGTATCTATAGATTAGCTATATTTGTAAAGTTATTTCTTCAAATTTCAGACTTAATAAGTACAGGCAGCGCCTGTTCAGAAGAGGTATCAAAAGAAAATAAAGAAACACTTGATAATAATTCGAAATTTGTAGGTAAGTGCTTAAAAAAGATAACATGCCTTTTTTTGCTCATGTTTTGAGATCCGTGCTTAGAAATAATTCTCAAATAATTAAGAAAATTTTAGTAAAATTTTTTCTTGTGATTAATTATCCCACCATCCAAGTTTTTAGTTTGCGTGCACCTTTTAAAATAAATATATTATTTTACAAAAGCAGAAAAGAAAGTACATAAGAGCTGTGATATTGTATTTCGTAAATTAATAATAGATTTTCTTGGGGATAAATAAAACTTAAATAGACGACGTAGATCATAAGAAACATGTGTTTCATTATTTTTAACATAACATTCTATTTTCGGAAATATAACAGGAAATTGTATTTTTTTAGTAGATGACTATATCTATACATTATTCTAGTGATTCAAGCTTCATTTATTTTTACCCATTAGAAAATAAAAAGATTAAAGATATACTGTAAAATTATTTGTATTAGTGAAATAATATTTCGTAATTTTTTGGTTTTTGTATTTGTCAGATGCATAAAGAATACTCCCTTGAATTTAAATTTGAAGTTACAGGTATATGATGTGTTCTGTAGCCTTCAATTCAACAATTTGGATTCAATGCTCATCTTATATTTTTGGGTAGGATTCCCACATTAAATATAATGAGTCAAAAAGGTCTTTAAGCTGTTAATCCTGCTTGGCAGTTACTAATGACAATTAATCTTGGTATGCTAAGACTGACAGGTGGCCTTTACCTTCAATTTCTTAACAGTTAAGTGTCACATTGTAAAGCCTATTTCAGTAATTTTACTTGTGATTCACATCATCGTGTTTTCAATGCCAACTTGTTTCTTCAAACATGCTTGGATTAAAAAAATTGCCAATTTTTTCAAAGTGACAAAAACTTGAATTTTATTATATCTATCGAACTCTTATGTCTTAGTTGACTATGTGATCACTTATATAAAATGATGTCTTAAAGATTGATCATTAAACTTTATTACCATCTTATGTGAAAAAAGATGGTAAGCATTATTTTTGGATTAGTAGTAAATCCAAAATAATTTCATTATTTAGAATTTTGTTACTTGTTATCAAAGTTTTTTCAATATATAAATTTAGCAAGATGGTGTAAATAGAGAATTTTAAGTATAAAACAAAAAACGTTTGATAAGTTTGAGACTTCAAAGAATTCCTGATAGCACTTTTATGTGTTCAAATTATTATTACGTGCAACAACATCTTGAGATTTGCTGATGGCATTTTAAATAATTTGGTTTCCAAGGTAAACAATTAAAGTGTATTTTGATTGTAGAAAAAAAATGTTCGTGTCAATAGAATATTTTGCATTGATAAACAGTTGCCTATGTTGAATAAAAGTTATATAAACAAAAAAGGGAAAAAAAAAAAAACTGTGTTTTAGGTTTACAGTATTCTGTGTAATTGGTATACCTTAATTTTTGTGGACACCAGGATAAATTGCCAAATTGTGCTTAAAAAAAAAAAAAAAAAAAAAAAAAAAAAAAAACCCCACCAAAGATTTTTTTTTCCAATTTAGATTAATTTTCCTTGGTGGTCAGGAAAGTTAATCAAAATTGTTAGAAGCTTGTTCGTGTGAAAAAGAAAAGAAAAAAAAAACTGGCAGAGTTCTTTAATAATGAATATTTGACAGGTCATACC
>JAPDSC010052838.1:291-10723 GCA_026290005.1 Latrodectus geometricus | reverse complement strand
TCGAGAAGCAAGCACATTAATATTAACAATTGTAGACTATGTAATGAAAGGATTGACAAAATATTCAGATGGTTTGCAAGCCTACGATATGGAAAAACTTGAAAAAAAGCATCATTCTTGAAATATAACTTTGTCAAGTTTCTTAATTTTTGTACGGACATTTAATTGAATGATACTTCTAATTTTATTGATCAAACAATGAGTATTCACACTTAAAAAGTGGAAAGATTATGGTTTTTAGTTAAGATGCAAAATGGAAGTAAAAAATATGACTTATTTTGAGCCATAGTAGCTCAGTCAGGAGATTGTCATTGTCATAACCCAAAGGAAATGTGTTTGATTCTTGGATGGGTTAAAGACCATCATCATGTTCACAAATGGTGACTGGGGCATGTTAAACATGTTGAAGTTGCAAAGTCCCCTAAGTTCCCATCCAAAATTAATACCTCTGGGGTGTCACACCAAGGTCTAAGTACTTCTATTTGGTCTCTGCTTTGAAAATAGAAGATCCACCACTGGCTTGTCTACCATCGAGTGTCATTTTAACAAGGGGGAATGAATTCTTCAGACTTGACAAAGCGCTGTACTATCTTATAATAAACATTTTATAATTTCTTATTTATTTTTATAAAATAGTTTTACTATTTGAAATGGTAAAAATGTGACAATTCTTGATTTTTTTTCTCACAATATGCTATGATTACTAAAGACAGACTAGTGCAGCAGCAAATGTCAGAATTAAACTTGACTAATTTTGGGGTTAGTACAAAATGCTAAATAAATAATAATGGAGGTGCCTTAGTCCCCAAATATCTGTGTACAAATATCTGACAAATAACTTGTCACCATCTTAGAGTAGAGTGGAATTCATCTGGCAAAAATTGTATGGAGAAAACAAGCCATTTGATATCAAAGCAATTACTGGGATATGAAAGTCTCAAATTAAGTGTGAGTGATTGTAGCCTGACAATAACCTTGGTATTATTTTCATCCTGATTGGTGTGGAAATTAAGGAGAATCGCTGAATTTTGTTATGGATATTTCAGAATAACAGATTTGAAGTTCTCTAGGTGTCCAATTGATGTTAACAACTGACTAAGTAGTCAACAAAATCCATATCTTGTTAGAAGACTACTGTGTGAAATACCTGAGATAAACGAAATGATTGCATTTGATATTTTGTATGAACATTTGAACATGAGAAAATTGTCTGCTAGGTGGATGCTACAATTGTTAGTGGATCAAAATGGACCATTTCAAAGCAATTTTTAAACAAATTCAAACATTCCAAGCAAACTTTAGTGGCATTATGTTATTGTTAATGAAACTAGAAAACTCTACTACTCAGCAGACATGAAAGAACAGTGCAAATTGTAGTAATCTTCTAATAAATTTGGTTAGAAATAATGAAAAATGTTCTATTGTCTAAAAGGATTGTGACTTCAATTTCCTGGGACACAAAGGGACAGTTTTTATTAAATATCTGGAAAAGGAGAAAATCATTTCTGGACTGTAATATGTTGATTTATTTTGGATTGTCTTATAAGGCCTCAATTTTAAGAAAAAAAATTTTGTTCATGATAATACTCTATCTTTATTGTTTGCAATAACAGCTGCTAAATTGATTAAGTTATATTTTAAATTGTATCCTCAGCCTCTTTACTCTCCTGATTTTATCCCCAATGATTTTTTTCTTTTTCCAAATTTAAAAATGTCTTAGAGGAATTTCAATTCTAAGATCATTAATACCACTATTTTGACGATCTCCAAAAATCTTATTTTTCGGAAAAATTAAAAAAAAGAACATGGCAAGAAAGACTTATGAAAAGAGATTTTGTCGAAAAATAAATTGTATATTTTGGTGTGTTTAGGGTTAGCTGCAGTATGATCCTTTTGTCGTTAATGGTGATTAAATGTTACAAAACTAACACGTTACGTATAAACCATGGTTCCCAAAATAGAATGTTAAATATCCTTAGTATTTTTTTTATATTTCTTGTATAATAAGAAATTTAGAACACTAGAAAAACAGTAAAATCCAGCAAAATATTCACTAAATTCAAAAATATGCCAAAATTAATTGTTTTCTTTTCAAAGTCATAGATTTACCAAATTGTTCTCTCTCTATACTAAAGTGATAAGTTTTTTAAGACAATTATCTTGTCATCATTTAGCAAATCTTTAATTGGGAAAGTTGACTAGTACAATGAAAAACTTTTTAACAAATTATACTTAGTTATTCGCTAAAACTCTTTGAAATTTGTGTATTCATCATTCCAAACTTTAATCAATATATCCTACTTCAGTTCACATCTAAGATTTGAGAATAACAATTTGTAGGATTTTTGAATGTTTGTTGTTGTTTGGAATTCCATCATAAATTTTTAGGTCCCAGTTAAACAACTCGTGTGTACAAAAAATGATCATTGATCGATAAACCAACCTAACATGACTGTAAATCTTGATAATTTGCTTTAGATTTAATAAATAATAAGATATATGGAAAAAATTCTATTAGATTTTAGCTATACATTTTTCTTTGAAAATCTATATAGATACTAGAAAATAATCATTTAATCTCAAAATCAAATCTTATTTTTTATTTATTGTTAAAAAACTATATTAACTTGATGTTTGATTATAGATGCATAGCATACATGTCTCTGGATGTTAAAAATTACTTGGGAGAGATCATTTTGTGTTCATGTTGATTAGCTGCTTGCACATTAGTCTTCATTCTTTGAATGTTCCTGTTGTTTTTCCAAATTATGGTTTGAGTTTTGAATACTCTAAGGCCATCTAGCAATTAATCAATCAGTTTCATGCTTTTATCATGGAAATTGTGTGTGTGGTCACTAGTTTAATTGAAATGTCTATTCCAACTCTTTAACTTGATCCCTACATACTTTTTCATTCAACTAGGATAGATTTTGCAGTCCTTGTTCATATAAGAACTTTAAATGAAACTTTTATTATGTTTAAATATTCCATTATTAAAGCTTTGCATATCAAAGTTGTTTCTTACTTTGTCTACAGAGTAGCTACTTAGTTTTTCGTCCTGCAAAGATTTGTTAATAAAAGAGGTATCCCCTCCCCATATATCTGTGTCTATGGGGGATTCCTCTTTATATACATGTGTACATACTAAACAGTACCATCACATTCCATGCTACAAATAAAGAATTCATTATCCTATGGAATGCATTGGTTTCATTGAAATTCCGGTAATTCTTATACTCACGATGATATAAAGAGGAAGTTTATTTCACTATTAGCCACTTGGACAGTTAGGATAGTGGGAACAGCTAATAAATCTATTTAAATGTGATGCCATTAATGGTCACTTGTTCATATATTATTAGATGAGGAAGGTTTTATTGCAGTGTTGGTGGAAATAGAAGTTTTAGTCACAACAGTGGATCTTTAATGCATAAGCATGATGAAAATGATGCTAAAGAATCTTTATTGAATATATCATGGGAAAGGTGGTTCTTAGAATATCTGTTGAAATTACATTCAGATCATCTGTATAAAATATTCAGCAACTGTTTCAAGTGCATGTGGAAAACTTAGTATTATTACAAGCTATAAAACCATGACATTTTGAAAAAGGATATTAAATTAATCATGGCAGAATTATTTATATCAGCACATTCTATTATAAGGGTAAATTAATAATCTGTCCTACTTTCTGATCATACCTTTGAGATCATTCAATGTGTTGAGAATAATGTATGTTTAAGTATACGTCACCTAAGTCTAGTAAGCAACAAAAAAACCTAATTGCAAATATTTGTAAATTTCTTTTAAGAATTAGCTTTTAGAGATTCGTTCTTCCTATGTACATATAATCGGTGTTCTGGATTAGTTATTATTATAAAAGTGAATTTTGGTACTTATGTATTAGCATCACTGGCATTTTTAGTGGGAAATATATTTTTTTTTATTAGAAAATTTCTTTAATATAAGTAAATGTCTCTAATTAGGAAAAAAATTATTCTAATTATAGGTTATGCACTAGTTTTACTTAAATTTTGGAGCAAAATTGACTGCAGTGAGGATAATATTTAAGTACCTGAATTTCTTATTTAACTTTATATTCATTTTTCTTAATAAGGCTAAAATGCTCAGTTGAGCTGGCAAGCAAATGTATGAGTCAGTGTTGTCCATGATTACAAATTTTTAAACTATTTATTACTATATTAATTGTAGATTTTTGTATAATATAGTTTAATCAACTGTATAAAAAGAAAAATCTAATTTTATTTTAAAATTAATTTCTATTTTTTGTTAATTTTAAAATTACTGTTAAAAAGTTATATTTTTTTAAACAAATTTTTACTCAACAGTAAATGATTTATAATATTCAAATAAAAATATTGCAAAAAAGAGAATTAATATTTATTTTTATAGGGTATAAAAAAAGCTGTAATGTTAGAAAAGGAAGAACAAAAGAGAAACTGAAAATTCGTAAGTAATGTGAATTTTATAAACTTTAATTTTATTGTTATAATCATGTTTTAATTAAACAAACTTTTTTACTTTTATTATTAAATTTGAATTCTTAAATTTTATGTTCTAATCTCTGAAATTTAGAATAAAATTCATGGTTTAATTTTCCCTATAAATTTATAAGTAAATTAGAATATATAGATTAAAAAGATGTTAAATAAATGGCCCTTGCGTACAAAGGATGTCTAAAGCAATTAATAAAATCCAACTAAATAAATCAAGTATTAAACAATTTCTTTAGAAAATCTCACTGAGATTTGTAAAGGATTTAAATACCCATTTTTTTAAAAAAACAGATATTGTTAAGGTTAGAATTCAGTTTTTAACTGGGTTTTTAACAGGTTATCATTCATATCCAATCAAAATTGCTATTTTATTATGATGTCTAAAGTTTAAATTGCATACATTTAAACTTTGTTTTATTCAGTTGCTAAAAAATTTAGTTATTAGTATTTTAAATATAAATATTTTGATACAGTTAAATATATTGTTGTGCTAATAAGCTAAAGAGCCGAAAAAATCTTTCAAATTTATTGATGCCATTTAAAATAGACTTTTTCGAACTATGTGGGAGTATTTTTAATGGAGTGCAGGATTTTTCATTTGCTCTATTTTTGTCTTAGAATCTATTTAGCTTTAAATTAATTCATTAACAGAGATCTGTTTTAAAAATATGAGAAATAATAATTTATTTGAGATTTCTCATTTTTTGTTATTTAAAAGAATGCCTTACTAGAATATCTATGTAATAATATCACAAAAGAAAATTTTTTTTTGGTAAATTTAATGCATTTAAAAATGAATGAGTATAGGAAATAAAAAATGATCCACATGCCCAAAATAAAATTATTAAAAAATATCTTGCCAATAATTTATGAATTAGAATAACACTATTTCTCTTTGATTATTTTTGTTTGGTTCAAAGTATCTTGACAGGCTGACAAAACTTTATTTAATGTGAGGCAAAAAAAATTTTGAATTTTATATTTTATGCTTTTATATATTATTAAAAAAAAAGTTTGGTTCTATGCTGCAGTTAAATTTTAATTTTACAATGGTAAAATATGACTATAGACATCTTTTTAATCATTATTTCTGCCTTTTTTGGTTTCTTACTACAGTTGTGGAAAATACTTTTTGAACCATGAGATCATCTGAGTGAGGGAAATTTTTTAATAACCGTCTTATGAGTGCCTCTTAGCTTATGTATACTTCTGTACATTATTTCAGAGTTGCTTTTGCTTTTTATCATGGAATTTCTTGTAATAAACCAAAGAAGTTTGATGCATTTCACTGTCTTTTAACTGCTCTGGAAACCAAAAATTTTTTTTCTTATGGTTTTTCAATAAAAATGTGATATTTTTCTCATAACGATATCAATTTAAAAAGATTGCTGCCTCAAGAGAAATGTATTTAACTTGAATTTTTTCTTGCTTTCATTGTTCATACAAAATAATCTTTATTTGGTATCAGACCATGGGAGGTATTTTATCTTGGTAGGATTATTTTGCGCATTTCACTTTTCAAAATTATTGATGATCAGTTAGGTTTTTTAACAAAGTTCCACGCATTTGATACTCAAAATTTTCCATTCCAAATTTTTTTTCTGAAATGTATTAACTGCAGCATTGTCATGTATTCAAAGAATAAGCAATCTTTAAAAATGTGAAATGTCATACATGTTTTGTACATGGCCACTATAAAAATAGGTGATCATGGTTGAATAGATAATAGATAAGACACATCCTGTTAAATATATCTACTGTGAAGAAAAAGCAAAAATTAGAATTTTTATTTGTAAAATAAAGGACTTTTATGTAATCACATCTAGTAGATAATAATTATTGCTAACCATACTATTTTTAAGGAAGTGTTCATGTTTCTCTTAAAAATTTCTTTGTTTAAATATCATAAACATCCAAATATAGCTGCGCTAGTTTATTAGATATCTTATACTGAGAATTTTATTGAAATAGTTTTGATTATTTCAGAATTTTTTATTTGTAAATAATTTTAGCTATGAATTATTTTAGAAAAAATAATTATTTTAAAATGCTTGGAATTCATTAATGCTTAAATTTTCCTTTTTGAATATAACTTATGAGTGATCTTTGTATTTTAATTTTTTTTATTTATCAATAAATTTTAAGTTATGATTTATAACTATTTTTATGAAACATGCTGAAGAAAAAAAAAAAAAACAACTTTGTATAGGTTGTGATTCCATTTGATAATCAAGATGAGAATTCCTCTAAAGCCTTCTAAAAAAATTACTATGGAATTTCAAATTATTTTATGAATCAAAATTTATCAATTCCTTTTTGTTTACTTAACTCTTGAGATTTTCTCATTACGTTCTATAGTTACTAAAAATATTGGTGACAAAAAATGGTTGCTAAAAAGTTGATTTGTGGTAATTGTTGATTAATGATAGTATAAAGATTATTGTGTGTTTGTACAGTAGTAGTATATTTTAATGCACTCAGGTGTAGCTACACATTACAACTTTTAAAATTTTGTTAAATCTGCCTTAATAGTTTCATTTCTAGTCCTGCCTTGATCATCAAACAACTGAGCCATAAATAATGACGGGACAGATAAACATATGTAAATCCAATGAATGACTTTGGGGTTTAAACAAAAGTTGAGATGCGTGTTCTAACTTAAGTTCATACAAATATACCCTTAAGAATTTCACTTGGTGCAAGTTAAATCTTGACCAAAAAGTTATATATTCTTTACAAATTAAGATCTTTTCTCATCAAAAAGAGAAAAAGATCTTAATTTGATCTTCAAAAAAGATTCATATTGGTTTTGTGCGCATCTATAGAAAAATGTTCATTGTTACACAAAGTAGTGAATCTTTTTTTGGGCATTTAACATGATGCTAGAAATAGTTTTACCTAATTCGCCTCTGATGATAACTAGATGGTCTGCATAACCAATGGCAGTTATGCTAGTCATCGTTAAGGCTACCAGAAGGGAATCTGCAACAGTTCACCATAAGATTGTTTAAAAAAACCCTCACTAAGAACATTTAGTTTTGGTTGAATCCTCATCATATCCTTCTAAAAAGGTGCCGACAAAGGTAAGATTTTTTTTTATCCGGTAATACAGTGTCTTCAATTCCCATTTTAACTAGAGATTGTAGAATGGTTTGAATAAGTATTTCTCAAAAGCACCATCAGTATTTAAAATAACAACTAAACACTTTGCTTACCCTTGTTCTTCAAAATAAAGGCCAGGTTATAGCTCACACTACCAGTGCATTTTTCTGATTAATAAACATTGAGTAGGGTATTAGCTAAACGGACCTCTTTGATATATCTGTCTATCAGCTTTTTAATTGCTTTTAAAGGAAATGTTAAGATGATAGTTACAAAAGATTTTTCTTGATGCTAACAATATCTTCAAAACTAGAAGCATTAAAATTTTACCAAAAGGAAAAGTTAATAAAATTTGAGAAACCTTACAGATATTCTGTAGAAATCTTTTTTATATGAGGTAATGTGCAGAAATGAATTTTACCAGTACACATAGTCTATTTCATATATGAGTTCTTTATATATATATATATATATATATATATATATATATATATATATATATATATATAACAGTAGATAATCATCAATTCTTAGTTCCAGTTGCTCAGTCATTAATTTTTTTTATCTAGCTAATATGTTTGTCATACCTTCAAATTTTTTTGAAATATTGAATTCAAGTTTGGTTTTATGAAATTTTTTATGAATTAATTTCATGTATAGAGAAGTATAAGTTATTAGCTTTCCTATAATTGTGGTGTATGAAAAGATTGAAATCAAATAAAAACACTTCAGTTTAGATCTTAATAGTCAATGATGTAATTTTAAAATTGAAAATAAATGATAAATTTCTATTTGTTTACTTCAGAAAATTGAAGAAACATCACTTCTGAAATCTGTTTCTTTATAATTTTAAAAGTTCTTTTCAAAACTTCAATTTTTTTTTTCTAATGTCTGGCAGCAACCAGGATTTCCCTTTCTGCATTACCAGGGGTGAAAGTGGTGGCAATTTATATATTGGAGTACCCAGTGGGTATGCCATTATTGTCTGGAAAGTAGGTAGTTTTCATAATTTAGAAGTAGGGGATCAAACAGGAGTTCCTCAGACTTGGCCTGTTACTGCCAGAAGTATCATTTCACATAGAATAACACTGTGACCACAACATATTTAACATGCCCCAGAATCGTTAGTAAATACCATGGTTCTTTGGTTGGGATTCAAACTCACTGCCTTCCAAGAGTGAACACCCTTACCAATAACCCATCTCAGCCCTCTCTTGAAAATTATAGTCAAGTAATTATAAATTTTTTTTAGTAATTTAGGCAATATTATAAAAGGGATAACTAACTTTTATTTATATTTTATTGAAGAAATTAGCTGATCAGAAAGATCATAATAACTGACATATTTATTTTAATATGTAATGTTGAATGGATGAAGTAAAGAAGGGTTTTTAATTTTAAATGACATTAGTCAGTGTTAAATAATGATTTAAAGTGATTGTGTAATATATTTAAAATTTTAATACAAATTTGATATTAATAACTATGCTAAAGGCAAACCTAGTAAAAAAGATTGTCTAAATTGTATTATTATATGAATCACTCAAGTAAATACTTTTGCTTTTCTAGCTTACTTTTAATCATATTAGTTTTATTTTTTAATTAATATTTAATTAACATATTGACCTTCCATTAAATTAAACATTTTGTGTAATTTTTTCACTCACTTCCACTTCCTTTTTCTTACCGAGATTACAGTTTTGTGAGTTAGCATTCTGGTCCTCATTTAAAAAATTAATAGGTTCGATTCCCATCTTGTGGTCATTTGAGTTTATTTAATGGTTCAGATTCCACTTTGAATTACAGATCTTGTTCAAATTACTTTTGCGAAAAAGGGCCAATAGAAAAAAAGTAAACTTTATACAAGTCTGAGAAATGTAACATTGAATCACATTTAATGACCTTTAAAAGATTTAGTACAAGTTTTTAGAATTTTATTAGTTTTTTAGATTACTTAGTCTTTAAACTGATAATAGGCAACAGAATTAGCCGCCTTTATTATCATATTTATGACAACATTAACATGGCTGTAATTGATTTTAAAATTATAAGCTGTTTATCTTTGCTACCCATAAAATTATTTAAAAAAATTCTTTTAAGATATCTAAATTTTAAAACCATCTGTCTTAATTAAAACCATACTTAAATCTGATTTGTAATTGTATCAATGTATACATATTTTAATAAATGTAAGAAAGTAATAATTCTAAGACTAATTTTCTAATGTATATACATATTAAAAAACCCTTAAGAATAATATTAAGGATTATGTGTTATAACATCAAAACTTAAAAAAATTAAGTGTATTTTCCTATGCATTTTAATAAAATTCATACTGAATCCTCTTTATTGTTTGATAAATTCTTGAAAGAAGTGAGTTTTAGTGAAAAAATTGTTTTATTTGTGAAAGTACTTTTATTATTACTAAAGATAGTTGTTTTCCTTGTCTCCACTTTCTGAATAGAAGTATGTATTTGCCTTATTTAATTCTTGTTTATTTTAAAAATAAAAAGTTATCCTTTTTTTTTTTTTTTTTTTTTTTTTTGCACTTATTACATATAATGACATTTACTGCAGTTTAAAAAAGAAAGTAAGAAATATATTTCAAATTTTCTAGTTATTAATAAATAATTTGTTTTATTTTACATTTATTTCTTTTTGAATTAATTGAATGTTTGCAAGACAGAATAAATTCATGATAAATTTTATTTTAATATGAAATTTTTCAATAATTAATTTTTGATGGTTATCAAATAAGTTTCATGAATATAAAAGACATTGGAATGTCAAATATATGGGGACTTTTTTTTTTT
>JAPDSC010052827.1:0-40161 GCA_026290005.1 Latrodectus geometricus | reverse complement strand
AAGTTCCTCAGAACGTAGACAGTCCCTTACTTTCAACAACGAAGAATTAATTTTGTGTTTTTCAACATTTCTATGCAGCAGTGTATGAGTTTCTGTTTGCTCCAAACATGAGAGAGGCTTCGAATTGAAACTTTATCGAAAGAGAAGCAAAGATACTTCAGTTTCTTTCATTTCTTTGCGTTCGGGGTTTCCTTTTTTATTTCTCTTTCTTCCATTTCTTTATCCACCAGTTCAGATTTTTTTCTCCCTCATCTCTTCTTTCCCTACCTTTATTGTGCAGATATTATGGACACAAGTATCGTTTTTCCACTGTTCTGTGGATCCCACCTTGGAGCTTGGAAGATTAAATTTCTTGATTCAAAACAAGATCTATAAACGTACCTGGAAGAAAATGATAAGTATAGCAAAAATGCATCACCATTGTTGCGAAAGAGCTGAGAACAAGGCAAAGGAATAAAATGAAGGTTCAGTTGCCCCTTAGAGATGTCACCAACCCTGTAAAAATAAATAAATAGATAAAAAAAAGTAAAGAATGTATCGTTGGGACTCGTGTTAATAGCCGGAAGGAGAAAATGAAACGAAAAATCCCTCGGTATAAAAGTATAGGTGAGAAACTGTTGATATCAATATATACGTGCAGACGAATATTAGCATGAAATCCCTCTTTCGTCGAGCCTGCGTAGGGAAAAACGAAATAGGGAATATGCCTTTCTTCACTTACAGAAGGGGGAATTCTTGAATAGGGTATTCTAAGGGGGTATTATTGCTCCTCACTTTGCGAAATTGAAATTGAAGATATTGAAATGCTCGCAGAAGAGAAGTATAGTTGCCATTTCGTATAAAATTGCTATATATCCTTGCAAAAGGGGTAATGCCATTTTCAAAGTAATTGCAACTGAATACGAAACACTGCCGTATCAATAAAACTTTGTAACAGAGACTGAATTTGGACGCCGATTGTGTTAGATATTTTGAAGGTAGTTTAAATATTTTAAACGTGATTTCTAGAGTTAACTTAAGTGTATAGCTTTGATATAGTTAGGCAAAGTGTTTTAATGTGAATGAACTTTATATAGTTTAAAAAGATATTTCAATTGTCACGAAATACGTTAAACTCAAATTTTAAATGAAATTCAAAACTAGTTTTAGTTTTATTGAAATGTTTATAAAATACAAATTGAGAATAAGGATTTTTAAATTTTAAAATAATAATAAAAAAATGCATTTCAAAAACCATGGAATAAAAAATTAATGAAAGTCTTATTATTAATGAGCAAAACACTTGAAAATTTCGGGTGAAATATTGATAACGTTTGCTGAAACTTAAATGAAATATTACTCTGTACCAGATAAGCAAATTTATCTTGAAAATATCATCAAATATATTCATTAGAGTAAATGGGATTAGATAATTCAACCAGTGTTTCACTCATTAATTTTTCATTGATTTAACGATTTTCATTAAAATAATTTGGATAATCTGCCATAGTAAATATTCAATAAAAATACCAAAACACACTATATTTTGTTTGATGAACAAATTCTAGCTTTTTACAGTGTAAAGTTAATATGCCTATTATAGTGAACTGAAAATTTAAAATTTAACCAAAATACACTTACTACGACGGCTACCTTATTAAGGACTAAATGTAGCAAGAAAGGAACAAAAGTCTTATTTACATAAAATGATTACATTTTTTATGTTGTTTAATACATACAGATTTATTCACTTATTAATGTTTGAAAGTAATTTTTTCTGCTTTTCTTTGCAACTATGAACACGATTATTTTCTATTGCTTCTCGAATTTTGTTGAATTAATCTTGGTTTAATAATGCAAACAAACAGACTGACAAGAGCCTGATTGTTTATTTTCAACTAAAAGGTAATATTATTTGTATATTAATGCGTTAAAACGATTAATGCATGTTTTGAGAAACTTTTTTTTAGACAAAAAAAGTGGTGATTCCAGTATAGCATAGATTTGTAACTACATTCGACATCGTGAATAATTCTTTTCATTGGTTTCTTAAGATAGAAAGAAAATAAATAAAATATTTTTAAGAAAAAGCTTTAAAGTAAGACACAGTGATTAACAACCTAGAACCTGAAATTTTTTCAAATATGAAATTACATAAAAAAAACAACCTTTCAATAAGTTTAATCATTGAATAAGGCTTTTCTTATGAATATTTTTCAATAATATGAATTTTAAAAGATATCAATTAGCATTTGTGTATATATATGCATATGTGAGTGAAATTAAATAAATTCCATATGAATGTATATAAATTATTCATTAATAATGGTTTTAATAATATCAAATTTCTAAACAGGCAATAACTGTGGCAAGAATTGAAATTCTGAAATCATATATTAACTGTCACATATAATGATTATAACTGTCCTAAAAAATTTAAAAGTAATGGTCACTGGTTCTAAACATAATTTTCTAAGGATAAATGAATTCCAGGAAATTTTTCCAGTTTTCCGGAAATACAATTCGTGACGATCGATGTCCAGGTCTGTGGTCCGGAGATTACACATCGGTCCTCTATGTCCTGACGGTTGCCGGACATGATATACGCACGCGGTCAAGCACGATCAGCGGTTACAGGGAAGAGTCCTCCGTTCATCCAATTATGTTGGCGGATGGAAAAGACTTATCTGTCGTGAAAAGAATGTGTCCATCCGGCGAAGGGGAAGAGAAACCGGATCTACAGAAAGCATTTCCGTGTTTCCGCTTCGAGAACTGTCGTCCGGGAATGTCAGGGTAAACTTCCGATGCTACTCGAAATTTTCACTTTGAGAGGAGAGTCAAACGGACGATGCTCAGATGTGATGCTTTATTCCACATTAGCTTAGATTATAATAAAAGATATATTCGTGGAAATACATATTGTGTATTGTTGAACAGAAAATTAATGTTTAGACAAGTCATCTAAAAAATTTCATGCATTATTTTAAACTATTTTGATCTTTTGCATTAAATTAATTTGATACATTAATTATAATTTATTAAAAAAAAAGCAAGCTATACATATATATGCGTATACAAGCCGATGTATCTCATGTGCTTATAACTCACACTTCCTATAAAATAATACATACCTTTAAAATGTAATTTTTTTCATTATAATGATTTAGCAAAAATTCAGTAATTATAATTTCATTAAAAATAATTTATAGTGATTACAGTAAATATATTTTAACCAAGAAATAAATATTATTTTATAACAAAAGTTAAAATTATAATTGTTACAGAATACATGTTAAAAAGAAAATTTAGCTATATTTATTATATTAAGAAATTTAAAACGAAGTATTTATTTATAAGTGAATATTTTAATTATGAAAGGAGCTTATGGAAATATAAATTAAAGTAAATCACTTATAATTTTAAAATTCAGGAAGAAAGCTTTCTCTATTAACTTACCAAAATTAAATCTTCTTAATTTTTTTTTCCAAAAAACTCATTAGTCACTGTAATAATTTTAAATAAATATACATTTATTTATTTTTTTAAATTGATTTTATTTATAATTATCAATGAGAGTTTTTTAACTTATAATTAAAATATGTGTAACAAATATTTTATGTAATAATAACAAGATTTTATCCTAAAATAATGATATACAAAAATAGTTATTTAAGAAAATTTTTTGTTTATGTTTCCAACTAGGATATATTAAGCACTTATAATCATTGGTGTAAGAAGAAATTGGAAGAATAATTTTTTGCTTCTATTTTAGGTTTCATCAAAATTATTCATTTTGTTTAAGTACATAATTTATTTCTCTATAGAAAATAATAAATTTTAAGACTTGCGTTAAATATATCTTTTGATTAATTTTGATCATCTGATAAAATTCTGCAATTCCAAGAAATTAAAAATAACTAGAAGAGAAAGGAATATTAATTTGAATTTTTTACCTCCCTTAAATATCTTTACAAAAATTTATTTATTCATAGCAATTAATTTGCTCATCTTAAATGAAATTATTATTTTGATAGACATAAATATTTTAAACTATTTTTTTAAGCTAACGGGAATTATAAAATTTAATAAATAAATTAGTTGCATTAAAAATATTTCAGCAATAATAATATCAATTGTAATATAAATTAAATTTCTTATCAAATTATTTGGTGAATTGTGAACATTAATTACGTGATAAACTGCGTGTCTGATCCTTAATTTTAAATTTATGTAAATTAAAAAAAATGGTTACTATTAAACAAATATTTCAGTAATGTTTAACCAAGAAATTATTGTTGCAGAAAAATTTAATCAGGTAACATATAACAGTCTTCGGCTG
Source organism: Latrodectus geometricus (assembly GCA_026290005.1). Lineage (NCBI taxonomy): Eukaryota > Metazoa > Arthropoda > Arachnida > Araneae > Theridiidae > Latrodectus > Latrodectus geometricus. The sequence goes on along the minus strand of JAPDSC010052827.1, from coordinate 35,843 downwards.
ATGTCAGGAAACTGTTTTTTGTTCAATATCAAATTATATTGGTTTTTGTGAAATTTATTTAAAATTATAGTAATAAAAATTTACATTATTAAATTTTGATATAATACTTAAATTTTTTTATAATAAAGTTAAAAATAAATAAAAAATTTCCAAAACGAATAATAAAGTTAATTAAGAAATGAAGAAACGTATGAAATAATTTTTGATCTATAATAAATTGAAAGAGAAATGCAATATGAGAAATTTCAATTATCCATCTATATTTTATTTATGTATTTTTAAGCGTTTGTTTGTAGGAAAATTTTGTATAAGATATTTTATTTAACAATAATATGGATAAGCTATTTTAAAAATAATATTTATAAAATTAATACGTGAGAAAACCACAACCGACTTGAACGATTCAAATATTAAGCGAAATATATTTTCCAAAAATTTGCAAGAATTCGTTACTTTTTCAATTTCATCTAACGTCCATAATCATATTCAGAATTTGACTGTTCTTAATATATTGTCTTTATGAATAGACATTTTCTTTTTTAAATTGATTATTTTTGATATATTTATCAAACATTATTGCTAAATTTATATGAAGCAAAAATAGGGGCAATTAAAAATTAAAGATTAATATTCTAAGTCAACAAGAACCTTATGAATTACAGTGAAGTGTAACATCAATGATTCAAGCTTTACCATTGGTGTCTTATAGTTGCTATACGAATATTTTAATACGAAATATAAGCACGCAGCCCACAAAAGTATAAATATCAAAACTTGCTAAATACCTTCCTAAAATATTACTTAATTCTTTTACTCTGCTTTCCGGACAACTGTATACCATTGTATTAAGACGTTGCATTTCGTTTTATTAAATGGCATAGTTGAAATAGAAAAAAAATGGGACAGAAACTGTAAAAAGCAATTCTGCTATGCAGAAACTTTTCAACCCACTGTTGAGCGAAAGGTTGATCTCGAACACTTTTACATTATCGCCAAAAAGGCCCGTGAGCCATAAAACGTTGCCGGCAACATAACTCTTCGTGTTTCCCAGAAAATGATGGAAGTGCCACTTTTAATGGCGGTCGTATATCAATTTCTGCGCCACCTGCACCGCATGAGAACGAGTTTGCATGCTGGAAGATAAAAATATGGATAATTTTAAGCCGTTGCCAGAAACTTTACGCCAAACTGGCGATGAATCGGTATTAAGAATAATTTAGATCTGATGATCCCTGTTAGGAAAAAAAAAATCCAGTAAATAGGTAACTTTCTTGTGTTATCTGATCATTTACTCCAGCATTTGCTTACTGCATAAAGTGTTAGATAGAAACCATAAAATGATTTTGATAGAAGCTACCTTATTTTCTAAAACACAGTTTAATATCTTTTGGAAGATCTGTTGAAGATCATAAAAAAACCTTTGTTGGTTTTATATAAGAAAAATGATTTTCTTCTATGGAAGCTTTCAATTTTTTTAGTCATTTTCTAATATGATATGAATAAGAAAAATTGTTGCTCAGATTAAATTTAAATAAACTAATTTGTGTGTGTGTGAATTTTATTTTAAAATTTTCCTGCAAATAAACAATTTGGAAAAATGTTTCTCTATTTTTTTATTTCTATTTTTCTTAGCAGTTTTTTTTTATTTTTTTCAATCATTAATCAAGTCGCATGAAAAAATATGTAACGCAAATAAAATTGATTTTTTTTTTTTTTTTTGTAATTTAAAGTATATGATTTCATGATTTGGAGATTTATCTAACTTTTCCTCTTGTAAGATAATATCTATCTCATTGTTTAACTAGTGAATGGTTTCTATTTGTGTTGGTGTGGAAGTAGAGAATAATTTTTTAAAATCCTTAAAAATAAGGCTTTTATTATATAATTATTCCTTCATCTATTGCATATCTTTTCATGTCTAGGTTTGCTAATTCTATATTTATTTTTAATATAAATAAATCATTTAGAGTATTTATCGTTACAGATTAAAAGAAAAATAGATTTTCATAAAAACAATCAATGTTTTTTGAAAGATTTTTGGGTAAATTTATCAATTATTATGGTAATAAAGTTGAATACGTAATTCTTATCATTTTTATACGACTCTTAAGCTTAGCTCTGTTTCTATTGTTGTTGTATTACAACAACAACACGTAGTCCTTATCACTTTTGTACGACTCTTATCTTAACCTTAACTCTAGAAAATGTGTAGTAACCAGCTTATCACCTTATGAGATAATCGATCATTCTTTTTCTTTCAATTCCAATTCATTCAGTTGTTTTGGAAGACGTGTGTTTTCATCTAATTGCTCTGCAAATAAATCCCCCTTTGTGAGAGGTTTCGAAACTCTTTTACCAGAGTTTCGTGGAAAACTTGAAGAAACAATCTCACAGATTTTAAGCACGCAGATATCTCAAGCTAATATTTGTTTCTCTTTCGATTGCAACTTCACATTTTTCTTGTTGTTTTTTTCTTTTTTACTGTTCAGTTTCCAAAACTATTGGTTCGATATCGATTTTAGTTGAAGTTGAATGATGTGTTTGTTTTGGAGCTAACAAATATTTATCTCGGGAATGACAAGTTTGCTAAGTGTTCAGACACTGTTTCTTTACATTCGTTATTGACTTAAAAGTCCAAAAATGTTTTCTCGATAAGGTGTTACATTCATCCTGGTAAAAGAAAGAAAACTCAATGTAGGTTCTTTCTGTCTGTGTGTGTCTTAGATTGCTTCAAGAAATAAGGCGTATCATTTGGTCTGGTGATAGCCAATCCTACGGAATGTTTGCATTCCGATTTGTTAATTCTGTACCTTAAAACCCAAAGCTTCGTTAATAGATAAACGAAAACTTTCATGTAAATAAATGTAATTGAATTGAATTGGTTAGGAAAACAGTAGTAATATATTTATTTTATTATCAATAAACGAAATTACTTTATATGAACTATTTTTCACGAGTATAGATTATTTCAATCAAAAGAGATAGTGTTGTTTAGACAATTGAAGATTTAATTCTAAATTAAATTTCATTCATTTAATAGAGACTAAAAATGGAATTCTTGGACAAATTTCATTATTTTTTTTAAACTTTGGAAATTTTCTATTTTTTATTTGGAAAATTGTGCTTTCGTGCTGTCAGTTAAACTTCTTACTTTCATTTACAAAAAAATTAATAATGAACTCATTTGGATTTGATTGTTTTAATTTTAATCTGTCATTACATTCACCGTCATTATCTGTCATTGCATTTATTACTCATTTTAATCTCTAAACTATTAAGTTTTCTGCCCGTTTAAGCAGGATTCTTCCCCCCCCCCTTTTGCTAATATATAATTCCGTTTTGAATTTAATTACTTTTTACTACAACTGGCATAAAAATGATTTTCTTTAATTTCCTTATTATTCTATATTTTTCTTTTGTTTGAATGTTATTAAAACTGTGTTGTGTGACAGAAATATAGATATTTTCATTATAATTGTATTTTTTTATTTAATTTATAAAACCTTTATATTTAAGAAATGTAAAAAAATAATTTCATATTAAAAATAATTTTTTACAAAATTGAAATAAATAAGCATCATTTCTGCATTTTAATATTATAAGGCTAGTTTTATTTCAATAACACACACAGAGGCTATTATATTTAAATCTAGATTATTTTTTTAAATTTCTAAAAATTTAATTATTAATAATAATAGCTAAAAAAATATGATGTGATTGACTGATCTTTTATTTGAGAACGCACTGGTATTAGTTTTATAATTTACAATTTTGTGAAAACTTAAAAAAAAAAAATTAAGTTGGAGTAGTTATTTTCTTTGTTTTTTCATGCTGCCTACAAATCATTATGCATGAATGTATCGAAAATATGATGCAAAAAAAAAAAAATTCATCTATTGTATTGTGTGTGTCTGTGATATAATTTCTTATTCAAATAACTTTGTTTAAATTATTTTAAGTATATAATTGTATTTTTCCTTAAAATGTTTGTTACTTTAATTTTTAACGATCTAGATTACTTTTGATGTTTTGATGTAATGTGTTTTTGTCCTTCAAAAGTTATTCCTCAAACCATCATCTATATTAAAAAAGAAAAATATAATGAAATGTATAAATACAATCAAACAATGATTTAATACAAAATGAAATAAATCTCAACCTTTTTGAAATTTCATTCCATCTTCTGCAGTTAAAACATTCCCTGTAAACATTTCTAAAATTGTCATATAACCCATGACATACAAAAATACCTTTTATTTTAAGTAAAAATGAATGAAATAGGTTTTGTACTTACTGAAAATCCAAGTACATAGGTAATATGAAACTTCCATCTAAGGAAGAACTTTACTCATGAAAAAGATATTGAATTTTGCATTCTTCTTTTCCATAAAGTAAAATGATTCTGCTTTATTCAAATATTTGGTATTGTGAGTTCAAGGAAACCACTATTATAGATTTTTATAAATATACATATTTTTGGAATCGAATGCCATGCTTATTAAGGGAATAGTGTTCAATAAATTCATTCCTGAAAAATATGAAAAATAAGAAATATGAAAACTTAACTTCTAATCCATAACAAAATTGTTTTGTAGAAATTTGAAAACAAATTTTCGTAGAATATCATTAGACTACTAGTCATACATACTTAAATTGATACATTCTACTATTATTTTTGATTTATTTTCTTATATAGCAAAATGAAATACAGTATATTTGATATTTTAAAAACAAAATAGCATGTGACTTATTTTGTTTATGACATTCTTATATGAATTCATTTTGCATAATATTTTTAAGTTTCATCAATAAATTGTAAGTTTAAGTTTAGATTTTATGGAATTAAAAATGTTATTGCATTAAATTTGTATTTTTAAAGCAAAATTGTATATTTTAAAATGAATAGTTTTAATTACTAATGACAAATTTATCTAAGAAATATTTGTGTAATAGCTTTGAAATGAGAATGTTTATATAAGTTTCAAATATCTTTTTCACTTACTAAATTAAAAATTTTGAATTTATGAACAATATTTATCTGATGTAATGTAAAGCAAAGAATAATTAGTAATCATTTTAGAATTTTGAAGAATAATTAGAATTAAGAGAGAATTCTTTCTGCCAAAAATATTTTACAATTGAATTTAAGACGTAATAAGGAAATTATTTATGGGGATTATTTTCAAATTTTAGTTATTTATTTATTTTTAAGAATATAAAATTTAACTCTATGCATTATTGTTCTACCTCTATTTCACGGAACTCTGTTTTAAAGGAAACAATGCCATAATTTGTGAATATCTGTATGCTTCTTCGAAATCCATTTCGTTTCTGCAATTCATTTTAACTGGAATCTCCATTTCCTAGAATTCTATTAACAGAAGTTAATATTTTATTCATTTTAAATAAGTGTATAAAAGAACTGACATATTTTTGGAATGATATTCATTATAAAAATAGATTACTTGAGATAGTAGCTTATGCTTAACCAACTAGATATGTTTTTACATCCTAGTAATGAGTTAACAGAGTAAACATAAAAAAGTTTGTTTTTCTATTTAAACTATTAAAGAAGTATAACACTGATATATTCATTTTTCTGCAAATAAAATGGTTTATTTATAATTGATATGTACATATAGCTTTATTTATAATTGATATGAATGTCATTAATAGATAAAGCTATGTAAATAATGTAGAAAGAAGCATAAAAAAATAGTAAACCAAGCAATAGTTGAAAAACATTTTATTATAATCAGTATTTCTTACAACTGATTTGTTTTATCAATATTTTTTTTATATTAGTGAATTTGATTTAACTCGCAAATTTATTAAACTATTTTGAAATAATCAAGTTTTAAGAATATCAAGAGTAAATGAAAGCATGACGTTTGTCACTCTTATCTACACTAAAGTAGTATTGTAAAAAATTAAACAATTATTTATTCACTACTATAAAAGTAGTGAATAAATAACTGTTTAATCTTATGTGTATTTCTATACAATACAATTCATTTAATTTAAAAATAACAGGGAATGTTTCTAATGCCTAATTACTTACTAGTAAAATTCAGGAAGGAATTCTAAGTGCTTTTATCTTTTCCTTTCTCAATTTTTCAATCGATTTGGTAAAAAATTGTAATTTAATAATGTTTTGGTTTTTCGAGAATGACATTTTTCTTAAAAAATAATTTCTTCATTGACTTCATACATTCATGATTAACTGCATTTATACAGCTTACTCTCCTTTAAAGTATTAAAATTAAAGTATGGTTTTCTCTTTCTCTCTCGTATTATCAAAAGTCTTTTTATTTTCTTCTTTTGTAGTTAAACCAGCACATTTACTCAAAAAAGTTAACTCATCTCTAAAAGTAACAACTTTAAATGGGAATCATACTCATAAGCTGCTGATTTGAAAACCAAACCACTAACAGTTCAAACACTAGTTAAGCATTCCGTTGACATAAGCTGTTGACATTATTTTTTTCAAAAAGATGAACAGTTTATCGAGTATTTTTTATCGTACTTAATTAAAATTATGCAGTTAACTTGAATAGTGAATTTCGCCATTATTTAACGGTAGTGTTTGATTGATCGTATGAATAAATCTGATAAACTATACTTATTCCTGCTTCAAGATCGTGTTGTGCAGCAATGATTGCGCCGCTTATTCTTGCTCGGTTACTTTAACTACTCAAAGCCCATGCATCAAATATGCTCACATATCAGGAACATCGCACGGGTAACTATTTATTTAATTAAAGAGGGAAAGGCATTTCTAGAAGCGAACAAATAAAACTAGAACACTTCAATCCATCAGTTCCTAAAGTAGAAGATTGGCTGCAAAATCCAATTTACCATTTCCGAATTAGCACTCCCCCTCGGCCTCAATTTGAATTTTCGAGATCATTTTTAAACAAGAAAGAGAAAGAGGCTTGAAACTGCTTGTAGTTTTAAAACTGAAACAACCCGACGCATAATTTAGCGTTGTTTAATGCGCCCTTGAAAGTTCATACACCGTCCCGCGTGAATGTTCAATTAAGTCCGGCCTCCCGGATGATGAATGGTTAGCGGATAACGTTCCGGCACGACGTGCATAGTTCCAGAAAACTTCTATTACATCATTTTGTCAGATCGTTTTCTCTAGACTAAATCCAAACGATGGGATTATAAAAGTCAAGCTTCATAGAAAAGAGAGCGTTATTAAGCCTGCGCACCCGAACAGACATGCTCTCTCTTTCTCTCATTATTTTAATTAGTTCTAGCTCAAAGTGTCAGTATATCAAAAATTCATTGCTCTTCAAATGCCCGGAATACTTTTTGAAGTTGTGATTATTAAAAGGATACGATTAAATAGTGTCAAATGAAATAAGTTAATAAATAATAAATTATATCACTTTAAGTTACAGACATATTGTTTTTCACAATCCTTTCTAATATATATTATTTAAAAATACCCAGTTATAATAATAATTCTAAACTTAATTATATATTTACAATTTACTAAAATAAATCAATGATGTAATATGAAATTTGGTCTTACAAATTTGATATCAATTTAATCATTTTAATAAAAATGAACTTTAATAAGTAATTTATTATTGTGAATTCATACAATAATCTCATTCCGTACTTTCATAGTTTTACACAAATACTAAAAATTTTATAAAGTTTATTATTCAGAAATGTTTTCAATGCTTAGATTTGGTTCCCAAATTTGGATTAACTCTTATAATTTTAAGGCCACCAAAGTATTTTCGTATAAAAATAAATGATTAAAATTACACACAAGCTAAAACATACATTAAAAATATAGCATTTTTTTAAAATCTTACATTTAATCATTAAAATTTATTTCACCAAACTCATATTTTTTGTTAGAAAAATTCCACATTTTGAACTTGAAAATTACATAAGTAATAGGAATTACTTATGTAATTTTCAAGTTCAAAAAGTTGTATAGGGGAATTACAGCAAAAATAGGATTTCTTTTAGAAGTATGATATAAAGCACTTCCTTATTAATTTCTAACTCATATAACTTTGCCTGCATTTCTGTACTTATCTTTACTCTAAAGTCTTCGTCAACATTTTACCAATAAAGACGTGTCGTGGTATTTTTCCTCTTCAATAATTGACAATTTTATCTAATTTATGCAAAATTTTCCTGTATGAACTTGTTTTAGATTAATTGCGCTTATTAAAAATCGGTCACTGGAGGAGCTCTGAGTTACATTCTGTTCAGGCATTGGCAACCTACCAAATTTGACCAAATTTGACCAATTTTACCAATTACCAAATTTGACCCAGCGTGAAATTTTCAGATGCACTTTATGCAACATTGTACACCGTTCTACTTAATGAGGCAATGTTATAATGCGATGTGGGAAAAATATCTAATTAAAATTAAAATTATTTTATTGTACTTTATGATGAGAAATCTTATATTTTAAGTTGTATATTTTTTATTAAGTATTTTTTATTACATATATTCAAAACTACATAACGTACTTAGAATTTGTTTTTATTTATTTTTTTAATGCAATTTTTATATTTTCTATTTTAATTTTACGTTTATATGTGTTCATATCTTTAAATGATCAACAATTAAAACGTAAGAAAGATTCTCTATATCAATTCCTTAATTCTGCACGTACTACTCCAGAAATTGAATCATAACCTATAGTGTGTCTTTTTGAATCGAACCAACAATCTGGCGATTGCGAAATCGACACCCTAACCAACTAGGCTACCATGGCCCAATAGATTGTCTTAGCACGTAATTACTACAGAATCGTTAATTCTTGTTCTGTACGTTATTGTTGTTAATGATTATTTAAAAAACATATCAACAAGCCAGTAAAACTCAAAAACATCGTCTATAATGGAAGAATATCTAATTATAAAAATTAACATGATTAAAATTTATCAACATGAATATCTATCATCTTACGGTCATTAAGTACTTTTTCCAATCTTTTTTTAAGTAGATTTTTAGGTAGATTTATCTCATTCAATAGCATGCTACTAGAGCGTTCTTTTATCTAAAAGCATTAAATATTTATCTCAGAAAAGTCTCGTTTTATTTCAATTACTTAATTTCATATATGAATGTCTAGGTTCTGTTTAAAATATTAAGTCAAATTATTTCCTTTGTTACATTTCTATTATCTGTAATTGATCATAAATTACTATTTACTTAAGAGTTTAGCTAAAATATATGAATACCTATGCGCAAAATATCTATTCTAGAGTGGAAAGGGAATTATTTAACAAGTCAGCACAAACCATACTTTCAGCAAGCAACCAATATTATTTAACTTTAAAGAGTTAAAATTATATGAATTCAAAATATATGAATATATAATAAATGCCTTAAATATTCATATCATACTTTATAGCTTTACTTCTACCATTTATTTATATTAACTCGAGTCTTAAGGCATTCCGATATAAAATCCTAAATCTAAATTTTACTTAATGGATTTAATGCAACAGTTAGTATTCCTATCAATACTTCTTCTTGCTTTCCCTCGCATATCAATTACAAGGTGAGGAAGACCCTTGAGGCTTGGAGTCACATGACTTTCTTAACACGTTAACAGGAACCAGGATAGGACCATAAATATAGTTAGAGCGTGTATAGCCGTTGCGGATAAACTTTACTCCCGCCATTTTTCCTATAAAATAGCTTCTCGGCACTTTTGGACGCGCTTCATCGAATGATAATGTGCAAATGCCTCCTTCTTTTCTCGTGGCTTTTACGCATAATAATTAACCCCGTATGAATAATAATAGAGCGCAAGAGAAAAGAATTTGCATATCACATATTTATTGATGTCATACCGTTGCCACTATGTGATGGATTTATTCTCTCGCACTTCCTTTAAGCCTCTGGCGTCTTGGTATACGTGCGGCTTTCGTTGAATTAGGCTTGTTCCTTTGGGTGAGGGCTTGTTTGTGGCGATAAAATATATTTTCTGAAAATAAATCTTTTATTCTACTCATTATGATGCCATTGATGCGTACTTTATTTAAACCATTTGAAACAAGAAGTTGCATAAGTCTTTGTTATTCTAGCAGAAGCTAACAATAACATGTAGACAATGGTAAATGGATTCTATGACATATACAAATGCAATGCTTCCTATTGTAGTATTACCATCAAGAGAGATTAAGTTGGGATCTTAATTAACATTCTTTCTTCTATAATTATTAAGACACTAAGCTGCAGTAATTCAAATTTTAGCAATATGGTATTTCTAGTGATTAACTCCTTTATTAATCGTCATTAAGTTAACATTATTTATAATATGAAATTTACTTTTTAAAAAAAAGTTACATACAAATGTTGAATTTATATTTTTAGTATATTTTAAATTTTATTTAAATTTTCTATATTCTTTGAATGTTCTACAGTTTCTCATTTGGTCATAGTATCCTGATTGAGAAAAGTGTGGTTCTCATCATTATGAGGTAATGATTTCTATTTCGTACCTAATCGAAGATACTTCTTGTACAGTAATGGTGGGTAGGATACGTAAAATATATTGCGGTTGTAATGTCCATCGTGGATACAATACCTTTGAATGTTGCACGCTAAGTGGGGATGACTTTTGTTTAGTCACTAATTATATAAATTATGAATACTTGGGAGCGACGATGGCTCTCCCACTGGGTGCCCCGCTACATAAGTTGTGACTAATTCCCACCTTTACTGTACCAAAGAATAAAATTTCTAGTGGCTAAGTATTAGAGATACAATCTCTTCTTAGTACTTCGCTTATAGCAATACTGGGTAATCTACCAATTTCCTTACAAAGTGATATTTCTCATATTAAGTAATATATTTTCATTTTGGGAGATCTCAGCGTAATATTTATTACTCAAAATGTATTGCTATTATTTATTACCTTAAAGCAAATAAAAAAGGATGCAAAATAATTGATGATTTTACAATGTTGTGAATATAAATAATGTGGATATTGAAAAATAATGACATTTCATAAACTCACAAAAATATAAATGACTACAATTAAAGATGTCTCTAATTGTAAATATTTTAAATTTTCTTTTTCTTTCAAAACCACAAGCATAGTATAATTACTAACGCATAAGTAAAACAATAAAATGAAATTAGTCCGAATTAATCTTGCAGTAAACTTACTGGTTGTAAAATTCAGAGTAATATAAAGTTAGCATTAAAAATGTATTATTATTTTTTAAATCGTGAAAGAACTTTTATACATTCTAAAATTTTTAAACTTGCATCAAATCATTTCTATTCTTTTGTATGATTTAACACATGTGCTGTCATTAAGAAAAATGTTGAAAAATATAGCATTGGTTTCAGTTTGTGTATCTCATTAAATTAAATAATTATTTGCATAATTAATTTATCAAGTCAAATGATTCATAATTTTAATTTCCTTAGGAATATAAAAAGAATTGACAGTAACATAATTAAAGTCACAAATATTAAAATTAATAATTCGATTCTTTATTTGATCTTAAATGTTGTAAATAAAATAATTTAAAAACAAAGAGAAGATTTTTCATTAATCCTATTCGCATATTTTACGAGTACATTTAATAACTCGGTGATTGTCAAAACAACGATCGTGAGTTGATAATTGCTCACGGTATCATTTTCGGTTGATGGCGTTGATTTTCCAGTTGATTAATTTTGATAACTAAATCTTTAAAATTATTTTAAAATTGAGCGGTGAACTCAAGAAATGCTATTAGGATCTCAAAAATATTTTAAACGTTGGGTATTTATTTAAATAGTATTTTATTTTGATTTATGTTGAAAGTTTCTCATGACCCAATTTCGGTCCAGGATTGTCTCAAAGTAAATACAATGATGACTGGGATTTATTTCTCCAATATTCAAATTTATTAAAAGTGAGCACAAAGCAGACTCACTGATGAACATTAGATAATTGTAATCAAAAGGCTGTTACTAACTCTCTCATTGTTAAGAAGCATATTGTCAACAAAAATGTTATATACTTCTCATTAAAATTAATAGGTCTGATAAAAGAAAATGTTATTATATTTACTATTTATCAATAAATATATATAATTCTTTTTCATTTCTAATTTAAAATCTTTTTGTATACAGTTTAATTAAAATTGATTTCATATTTACCAGAAATGTAACTTTAAATGTAATAAACAAATTTAACATTTTTTAAAATGTAAGGCAAGTTCTATAGTAACTGAAATATGTAATTGAACCAGATGCTGTGATTTTCATTTGCATCATATATTACCTGACATAAACGAAACATATTTTTATGTTTAATGCATAGAGTTAAATTAAATAACTCATAAAAGTTATGAACTTACTACATATCAATAAAAAGAGTATGCATATTTATTTTACATAAACGTAAAATTCAAAAGATTCCATAAATAAGACCATATACATAAGGGACACTTTTAAATTTTTTATTTTATCAATGACTATGCAGATATGCTATTTGTACAAGTAATTATAATTAAGTGTAAATAAATATAACCCTTTTAAAACCATACAGTAATTAATTTCTACTAATTATATGATATTTTAAGTAACGTAACAATTATTTATTTGAATGTGTTTCAAAATGGTACATTAGAAGATGATAACTAAGGATATGGTAATACATACAAATTAAATTTGAAAAATTAGTTTATGCAAAATGAAATACTCCCATTTCAATTTAAATATTAGCTTTAGGCAGAATTCTTTTACAAGAAGTAGAATTATTCATAATTATTATTTCTTTAAATAAAAGAAATCACTTTGACTAACTAAATATTTGTTGTTACTTACTTAGAAATCATAGCTCGCTAAATATTTAATAATATTACAAAGTTACTTTCTTTCTATTTCGTTAATGGATTCGTAGGAAGAAACGACATAACTTATTACTAAAACTAATATGAATTCCTACGAAAATTTCTAAATATTAAAAATCTTAATGAAGAACATTAGGAAAATAATTTTCCGATAATTTCTAGCTAATTCATTGCCAATAGTTAAACTTTTAAATGTATCATACCATTCTCCTTTTTATCGTTTTTGGGTGAATTTGTTTTCAATTCAATTATTATTATAAATTTAAATATTTATTATTCATAATCATTATAAAAATTCAAATATTTATATTTATTAATTAAAGTAGTTATTATTAAGTTTTAAGTAAGGCCTTAGTTAAGAACATCAAAATAATGAAAATTTGTTTGATATAATGAATAATTATATAAGTAAAATAAATAACATACATTTTTTAAATAAAACAGTTTAAGAATTTTTATAAAAAAATATTATTTTTTTGTAAAAAATAACTTAAAACTTATACAGATACTCAAAGAATTGAAAATAGATGCTAGTTAACAAATATTTTTAAAACTTAGTTCTATATATGTCAGTGGCCTTTTTTGCGAATATAGAAACACAAAACAGAGTTGATTCCGAAAAAAAGCATTTATTATTTTCAATTACTAAAAAATAACTATTGTTAATTTCATTTATTCATATATATATGTGACGATTTCCTTCCTATTGTAATTACTTTAAAATAATGATATCGTTTTGGCAAAACAAAAGAAAAAATTAGATTCTGCAAAATTTTACTTATATAATCAGCATGTTAATAACCACATGACACTGCCTTTCAAATATCTACAATTGACTGGCAAAAGATAAACATTTCTTTGTTTTAAAGTTTACTTTAGGATCTTTTTTATTATGAAAAACTTTGAAGAGCAAAGATCGGTTGAAGGCAGCTGGTGAATACATAAAACAAAACCGCTACAAGCTCTAGACATAACACCTCTTGTGGTGGAAAAACGCAGCTTTTAACCATTTATTTGTACAAAAGAGTTATTTAATTTATGACAATAGTAACTATAGGATGTTCTTAGTCACATGTTTAAAATAACAAAAAAACACAGACTTTACTCAATAAGCCAAATCTAAGAACGAAAAAGTAAGGAAACCGATAAAATGATAAAAGCCATCTTTTTAACACTATATTTGTTCGCATCTTCTTCGAGTTATTTTAACACTTTAAATATATTTTGATGAAGTTTTATAGGTAAGTTTTATAAATTATATATTTTAAAACTACATATTTAAGTAATTTAAATAACATTCTATGCCAAACTAAACAATATTAGTACTAAACAATATTTATATTATATACAATAGCATATTTATATGTTTCATTTATGAATATGTCGGATTAATTTTTTTGAATTATTTTAAATCAGGAATTAGGAAATGAAAAACCTTTTGTCAAAAACAAATTCTCAAGGAATAATTGAGTATATGACAAATAATTAGCAAAAAATATAATATTTTTTATTTAATGTAATAAGTTCAATGTACGATTTTTAGGTTATTTTTGTTATAACAAATGACATTTATTATTTTTTCTTTCATCTTTCCGGTACAAAAAATAAAGGCATATATTAATTAATTTCTAAAATATTAGATAAAAAACAAGGGAAAATATGGAATCAAATATAGACTTGTTATATTCATTTGTATTTTATATGTAAAAATGAATAAAACTTTTGTATATAAAATTTCAATTATTAAACATTAACTTTACTTTTATTTAAATTAGCAAAATCAATTGATTAAAAAATTCAAATACTACTAACAAATTCATTTATTAAAACCATATATTTTTAAAAACTATTTAACAAAGTCCCATATAAAATATATATATATATATATATATATATATATATATATATATATATATATATATATAAATATATATATATATATATATAATTATATATATAACTATATATAGAAGATGAAAATTTTATATCTGTACCAATATTTAACAGCGGCTGGTATCATACTTGAGTTTTTTCTCACCGAAAGACATGGTTTAATCCTTGAAACATGGTAAATTCTTGGGGTCTTAAATATAGTTGATTTCTTCCTTGAAGATTAATGTCTTTTACTTTAAGAGATTTTTAAAAAATGTTATTGCTTGTCGATTAAAATTTTATTTTTAATCATTGAATATTGTTTTATTTCGTATGGCACTATATCAATTATTTTAAAATTGCTATATTTTCTAATTAGAATTGTATGAATGAGAAAGTCTCCAGCTATCCTCGTGTAGCTTATCCATCATGTAGCTTATCCATAAAATTTTAAATGATTTCGATAAAAATAAGGAAAATTCAGTTAAAAACTTTGACATTTTTATAATTCTTTTTTAAAAAAGTAAGTCCGCCAATTTATAACAAATGAATAATTTTATTCATTTGATACAAGTTGATGCAATAACGGCAGAGCCCAATTCCTGACATAAAGATTTGTTCACTGTATTTTAAACTTGGCAGGTGAATCTTTCACATGCCATTATAACAGAATAAATAACAATAATTATTGGATAAATTTTTAATTTTATTATGAATATAATTTGAAATTTTGATTTATTATGGATATTAATATTTTCTTGCTCATAAAAGTTATTCGTAATAAGTTTACAACATTAGAGTTTGATATTAATCACTTAGTTAATATCATGAATTATCCAAAATAAATTACTATAAAATCTTGATGTTTAAAGTACTTTTTATAAATTCAGCAATAAGTGCAAGTTTATTCTCTTCAAATTGTAGCAAATCATTGTAGTTTGGCGTTGTTTCATAAGGATTGCCAAATATTTCCCTCAATTTATAAAATAATTTTTCTATTTTTTTTCTGAAAATTTTGACATAATATTAAAAATATATAAAAAAAATTTAAAAATGTAATTCTCTTTTTAAATAAATTTTGAGAAATTTTATGGAGAAAAGGAAAAAAAAAAGTAATTATGATGATGCATTTAAAATCAAACCCATTTAGGGAAAATTAGAATTGAAACAAAATAATGTTTCATTTTTGCTTCATTCATAATTTTTACAGTCAGTTAAATTTCATTAATATCTAAAATTTAAATTTTAATTTGAATCAATAAAAATATAGGACATGTGGAAATGGTTGTTGAGCTCGTCAATAAATGAGTTAAGTGAAATGATAAGAGAATATTTTAATATTATACCTTAAAAACAATTCTGATTTATTAATTCATCATTTGTAAATTACTATTTTTCATAGTTATATTTTATTTAACATCACTCTATGTTGCTTTAAGTGACTTTAAAATGAATAATTTATTGAATTTTTATTTATAAAATATTCTATGCTAAGAATAATATTTAAAATCTCCTAATGTAGAGCATATTTTTTAGTAACCATTCAACAACAATTGATTATTCAAGCTGACAAAAATATTTCACTTAAAGAAAGATTTAAATTCAATCAAATCGTTTTCATGAGATGGAAATACGAATTAACCTTCACAAGTCCATCATTATTACTGTCTGCTTCGTAAGCAGGAAAACTTTTCACATTTGATGAAAATCTTACAACTTAGACATTTATCACCCAAGGGAAGAAATTTCTTGTCGATATGAACGAAAAAAAAAACGCCCAATCGACGTTAGAATCTTTGAAGTTGATGGATCT
The DNA here is from genome assembly GCA_026290005.1 of Latrodectus geometricus. Lineage (NCBI taxonomy): Eukaryota > Metazoa > Arthropoda > Arachnida > Araneae > Theridiidae > Latrodectus > Latrodectus geometricus. Next base: position 19,310 of record JAPDSC010052827.1, on the reverse strand, counting down.
AGCGAATAAAAAGAAAACATGTCCAAAAGATGTGAAGGAAAATCCTGCTTCTAATCGCTCAATAGAGTTTTCTAGGATTATATGTCGATGTGGTCAAGAATTTCTCTTCAGATAGGGAAAATGGGAACGAAAAAAAAGGGGTGAGAATATGTGTGCATATAGATATATACTTGAACTTACTCGAGTATTGTTTGTCGAGTCTATTGTATAGACAGAGATCGGAGGTGCTGTATCTTCACAAGACACTTTACGTCTTTTTTATTTGTCTATCTTAGTGTTTCGGTCTCTTGGAGGAGAATATGTAAGAGATGATAAGAATATATGAAAGAGTACTTTTTTACTACTTTTAGTCGTTGAGACTACTGTATAGAAGTTGATTAGTATGTTATATTTTTCTTTTGTTCAATTATCCATGTTTAAATGAGCATTAAGATTTGGAATGTTTCGAAAAAACATTTTTAAGACAATTTTGTTTGCATAAACTTGTTATGATTAAAACAATTATTCAACAGTTGCTTTAATTTTTGCTACTTAAAACTCTACATAAGGGAAATTTTTACATTATTATATTTGGATATGCAGAGAATAAATAAAATCAGTAAAGTAATCTAATGAAAACTATTTGATACAGTCCAAAAGAAAGCTTTATCCATCAGTATCAATTTTTCTACTGAGATACAATTTTTAAACTGAGCAAGATTTTTAATTTAAATCAACTTGATATTTTTATTTATTATATTAATTTTGTATTGATAAAGAACTACTGAATGTATAAATAAAATAATTAACGATAACTAACTATTCGATACAAATTTCTAACAGAATCAACGTTTTTTCTCTTAGTATTCTAATTTAATGCCGAATAAGAAGGCAAATTATAGTCAACCATCATACCGTGTAATTTATCTAAATGAACTCAAGGTTGTTTGAATTCATATTTGTAGTTTTCCATTTGAAGTATTGATTATTGGTAGAAGACACAAATTAAGAGTTTCAACCAAAAACTTTGCAACTATTTAACGAATGCGATATACAATGTTTGATTAAACATTTTAATCGAAATGAAGGATGGAAATGTTATATTCTAATTCAATCCTTTACTAACAACATTTAAAAATGTAGTTTTATATAATCTCACCATATTATTCTTTACTTTCCTAAATCTATAGTATAATGTGTATTTGAAAACATTAAAATTAAATTTTTTTTTCCGAAAGCACAACACTAAAATAAGTTAGAATTATTTTAAGATAAATTAAAAATAAAATAATTTTTTTCTATTTTCTAAAGGTAAGGCGAAACACTAAGGAAAAACCCAAATTTTAGGGAAAGATATTAAAATAATATTTCCTAAATACTACACAAAAGAAACAGCATTCATGAATATCACATAGAATAAGATTATGAATAAATAGAATACTTGTTTTAAATTAAACTTTAATTAGCAAAGTTTATGTGTTCATGGTTCAGTATCCTTATAATACTATAATATAGAAATAAATTGAACTCTATTATGTTCAAATATTTTAAATTACATTTAAATTAAAAGTTTTAAGTACTGTAGAAAGTAAGGTTTCATAATTTCATTCTTTCAAGTTATTCAATATGAATAATGTGTTTATATCTAATGAAATTATTAGTAGATTCGTTACAACAATATTCTTAATTTTTCCTTCAAACAAAAATACTGAAATTAAATTTCTATGAAAATTTTAAAACGCTCACCTCACTTGGCATGAGGGTCATTCCCTTACTTAGCGGTTTTTAATAACTTTTGAATGCTACCCATCATGGCTAGTGGCCAGCGTGCCTGACTGCGGATGGGAAGGTCCTGGGCTCAAATTTGATATTAGCAATTCGATAATTGAAAAATTACCATACCATAAAGCTATCATTGTAGTTACAATTCTATTTAGTAAATGCATTCATTAACATTTAAGCATTAAAACCAAATATAATTGATTTCATTATTAAACTTCATTATAAAAATATTATGTTATTTAATTTGAGCGAATTTCCATTGAAATTTGTGGGAATAAATCAGAAAGATAACTTGATGTGCAAACTATAATAATTGCAGATTAATTCGGTGTTAAAGTTTGAATTACAAAATTTTAAAACGTTCATATAACTAAAATATGAGTAATTTCAAATTAAAAGGAGATTATCCTATAAAGCGAAGTTATATAAACTTAATTACATTTCATTTTTAATTTCCATTGTAATATGTTAGAAAAAGTTTTTTTATAAAAATTTGTGTATCCTTAAAATTGTTATTTATTTCTATCTACATCATAATATACAGGATATAGCCAAACTATATCCTTTGATAAGTATAGATAGTTTATCTTAATTCTACTTAAGCTAAAACTATTAGTTTTAAATTAAAAAGCAAGTTTTTAAATTGAATATAGTGGATATGAAATGTTCAATATTATTAAGAGAGAGAGAGAGAGAGAGATGGTATTATTCGAGAGATTTAGGTATTCAAGTTCATAACGAAATTTGAAATTTTTTCCTGTTGTCTATATAATTTCTTTCCCAGTTTACGTATACAAGATCTTCCTACAAAATGAAAGCATAACTTGAAATGATAATTATTACTGAATTTTGTGTGACATAAGATGATAGAAATATACTTTGAAGTTATCCACAATATTTTTACTGGACTTTTGACTGCTTATTTACATTTTGAAACATTGCCTCTTCAACTTATCTCTTTCTCAAATGTAAGAAATTCCATTTTTCTTTCATTCTTCTGAACTAAATTTATTAAAAAAAATTCTCGCAATGCGCAGACTTTCAAATGTATCTCAACGGACCAATAAAGTCCAATCGCCAACTACCACCAATTCCCCTTACGATCACCTCTCCATCTCAAAATAAACAAACAAAACTAGCAGAGACTGGAAATAAAAAAAAGAGAGAGAGGAATACCTTACTTTCTCTGTATCATTGCCCCAATACTCGATTCCTCTTCTGGAAGCGCGAATTGGAAGTCGAAGGTGATTGGTCAAAGTGGTTTCCATAGTCTAAGAACCAAGGCAAAAAGAAAGAACAATAAGAATGGCAAAGTGGCAAACTGAAATAAATGAATACGCGGCTGTCGCTGTTTCTGTTCTCGATCCAAATAGCTCTCTTGGGGAGATCATCACTTTCGAAGCGAGGTTGAAAGGGAAAAAAGTCAGATGCGCTGTGGTTTCAGAGTCGAGTCCCCCAGACAGTCTGAGAGATATTCATTCATTCATCAATCGTGCTAAAGGTAGAAATATCTTACATTTTAAAAAACTGAGACAAGAGAATTTTTTTTTCAAAACGTTACCTTAAATGTAGTTTATAGGAGGTACTTTGCGTTTCTTTTGTTTGTGGCACTATGCAGAAATAAAACCACTTTGGTGACTTTTCGGATTGAATCTGATGAAATATTGATGGAATTTTAGGGAACGAAAGAGTTGGAAGTGCCCCTTATGGGATATTTTTTTTAAATAAAATCAAATGTATATATTTTATCTTATGTACATTTAGATTGAATAATTTTTTATACAGATAAAATCATTTTCTTTATTTTAATTGCTTCTTTATGTAATTTACATAACGATTTCATTAAATTTTTAACCTGTCAGAATTTTTTAATACTAATTTATGTGTAAAATGTTTCAAAATCATTATATGTAAAAATTTTATATGTAAATTGTTAAATCAGCAATATATTTAAGCGGTTGACATTAAAATATATTGCTTACATATAACATGAATCTAATGTTAAGATTAATAATTTTGATCTAATGCAACATGAAACGCTTAGTTCGTTTACATTTTATAAATTCAAATTCGGATGAAATATCTAATAAGTAACTTTTCTAAGATTCCATTTAAAATGATTATTTTTTAGAAGTTGCCTATTTTCAAAAACATTTTTATTTGATTTCTGCATTGAAGAAAAAATACAATCAAAAAAGAAAACTAATATTCTATGTGAAAACAAGTTACTAATATAGGGATCTAAAAATTATTTTGTTTAAGAAAAACTATAAAAAATTTCAAAAATAAAACAAATATTCTTTTAAGTAAGCGAAACGAGTTTTAAATATTTTAGGTGTTGTCAACAGTTGAAAGGCAGTCAATAGTATATTAGACAAAAATCAGCATTATACAGTATTTTAAAATAAAATTCACTTTTTAAGTCTCAAGATAATTAAATTAGTCTAGACTCAATTGATTTAGATTCATTGGCTTATCTGTTATTGACAAAATTTTTACATACTTTTCATCAACATAGGTACTTTGTACATTAATTAATATAAACACCTGAGAATATATGTCAAAATTTATTTTTAATTATTTTATTAGAGCGTGAAGATTTTCCTTATAATAAATCTGAAATGATTCATTGGAAGAAAAATCTTCTCACTCTGTTAAAAAAGATTCTAAAAGTTGTCCATGTTAGATGTAAACCTTCGGTTATTATAGCATTGCTTAAAAATATTCCAATCATTATCGTAATCTTCTAACATTTATATTTGGTTTATTGATTGAAGTCCTAATGTTACAAAGATATAAAACATAATTTAAAACAATGATATATAATTTACATTAGAAACTTAACATTTACTTTAAAAAATACAATATTATAAAAAAATTAAATTTTGTAAAATAACTAAGTTAATGCTAGAATTTCTAAGAGATGTTAATATTTTTAAGAACTTAACATGCTATTAATTTTGTATTATTAATGAAAATGTTAAAGTTTATAACAGCAAATTTTTTTGAACTCAAACTACAAATGCATACCAGTTAATTAATTAATATATTTATTAAGTTAATTCTCAATATTTTTCATAACATAGAATAAAAATGTTATTTAATAAATTTTTATAAAATTTAATCTTTATTTTTATATTTATTAGTATTTAGTATTTTTATATGAAACCTTATAAGTGTATACATACAATAAAAGTAGTGAAGAAATTTTACCATTAGAATTAACAAAATTAATATAATTTACCAACAAAATGTACTAAAAATTACAAATGCATATAGCAAGAACGAATCATTTGAGTAAATACTTTGTATAAAATCAAAGTTCTATATTTAATATATAAGTTAAGATAAAAACTAAATAGAAGTAAAATATAGCTGGCTCTCACTAAAGCATTATCAGAGAGAGACCTGATAATGTTTTAAATACTTTGAATTAATATTGAGAATATTAAATGTAATTAATTAAACTATTTAAAAAAAATTTTTATGATTTTTCAATGAAAATTATTTTTATGTAAATTATGTGAAAGATTAATTTTTTTTTTGCATGTAATTTTTGCTCTTCATTTTTATCATATTATTCTTTACGTAAATATTTTTTTTAAGAAATTCTGATTTAAATAGCATTACATACAGGGCCAGAATTGAATATTCGATTCTCTTGTTCATAATTCATTCCAGCTTGGCCACTAATTTCACATAATATTAACTGCTCTGTTTCATGTATAATAAAATTTCTCATGGATATCATTTCTGGGGACACCGGAAGACTCGTGGGGTGCCAGGAGAATTTCCATTTCAATGGCGTTACACTTCAAAAGCGAAACTCAAACCCCGGGATTCATTCTTCGATAACGGATGACGTACCACCCGCACCTTTTCCCCCGCACCCATTCCAAAGGAAACGGACCCTTCCCCTTGTGTCTTGATGCACCCCTTCCCCTTTTCCAGAGAAGTAATTGAAGTCCCGAAGCTTTTGGTTTCGACTCCGGGCCAACAGCTGCTGTTTCGATGTTCCTACGATGCGACCATACTTATAATAGCGCTTTTGCAAGCAAACGTGAATGATGCGCCAGGAAAAGAGGGTCGAGGCAGAGGAAAGGACATCACGGTTAAGTTCTGGCCATTGGTGCGTGGTAGGATGCAGGTTGATATGACATTCAAAGATGGCAGGCCATGAAAGCGGCATGTATGAAAAGGATTGGGGTGTAGGGAGAGCCTGGTAATTAGAACTCAGTATAGCGGGTAATTTCGTAGTGGTGAGAAAGTTATATGACTTTCTGGAGCAGTCGTCCGTTTAATTGCATTGTTAGATCGATGGTAAGTAGAGTGTTTGTTCCTTACCATTGTGTTAACTGCTGTTTCAGCACCACGGACGGCATTTTGAATAGAAGTAATTTGACATTCAGCTAAGATAGATGATTTGCCTTTCTAATATAAAGAACAGGTAAGGGTCATTAAGTAGATTATTTGAATGCCTCAGATTGCTGATATAACTCCTGGTTATATAAGGCTTTAGAAACACTTTCTTTGTGTTGATGACAAAAATTCTAAAGTTGTGGTCGACTTAAATAATGCTTATTTATTTACAAATAGGATAACATCGCCTATTCTCATTTAAAATGGTGGAATTTATTAAGCATTTAGGAATTTCGTTTGAAAAATGATAGAATTTATTTACGGAATATTTTGTGAGTGGTAATTTATGAAAAATTTATTCCAATTTATTCAACTATAAAACTAAACAGATTCTCTTCTCATAAATATTAAAAAAATATCTATTTGTTTTTATAAAAATTGTTTTGTTATAATGTTTAAAATATCTGCATTTTCTATTACAAAATTATACAAAATAAGTACAATATAATAAAATATAAATAAAATAAATACAACAAAATATATACAAAATTTCTATTAAAACTATATTTACTAAATAATTCTAAACAAATTTTTGAATACATTTAATTGTATCCCAACTCTTGTCAAAATTATTCGTCCAATTTTAATAATTTGTGAATAACTGCCATAATTTTATTATTTTTTAAAAGATAATTAAGTATTTAATCATCAATTTGTGTTGATGATTAAGTACTTCAAATTATAAATTATTTGGATTGAAACAGACATAATATACTATTAGAATTATTCAAAATATAATGCAAAAAATATTCCGAAATGTCTGAAATTCAGTATGATTTAAAATTCAAATACATTTTAAATTACTAGTGTAAATTAGCAAATAATCATAGTATTGTCTTCTAGAATTTTACATAACAAAGAAATGATTCAATATCTAAGGAAGAACAAAAAAAATATTTTATTGATTGCAGAAACGAGTTATTGCTCAATTAATCGGATTTAAGAGATACGCAAACATTTTCATCGAAAATAATCAAGAAACTAAATTAATTTTATGCAGAATTTTCATAGAACAATATTTGAAAAGGTAACTTTTAGGTTTCCAATTTAGAGTTTCCTAGATAGGTAACGCTGTAGAATGCACGAAACGGAGGAAAGATACCTAAGAAATAAAAATAACTTTTCAGATCAAATTTTACTACTCTATAATCTAAACGCTAATCTCCGACCGTTATCATTACCAATTTCAAAAATAGAAATTAGTTGTTTCTATCTTGGATGAGGATAGTAAACCTTTTGTTGAAATTCACCTTATGCATTAAATTTTCCCAAGAGATCAGTAAGAAGTTTGCTAATTTATAAAACATCTTGGAAGTTACTCTAAAGTTTTGATAAAAGTTTCTTCTTTATAATTTGAACTAAAATTATTCACGGATATTTTGGAAAAATTTATGTTTATTCATATATTGTATTGTAATAAATACAGAAAAATTTTCAAATGCTTAGAAAAATTCTACAAAAATTAAAATATATTACAACTGCATGATGTAAAGATTCTTCTTCACGTTTTCAAAATGCTGGTAAAATATGATACATGAATTTTTCTTTGCTATTTTATATATAATTGAGTATAATTGAATTGGGGATGTCATTTAATATTGGATTGATTATCGGTTCTTGAAACATATGTAATCAAGGATGTTTTGACTGGCTTAAATCAATATTTCTAGCAATTCTTTTTTCCTTCCAATAAATGCGGGATTTGCGAAGGTTTGAAGCTGCTATAAATACCCTTAAAGAGAAAACAGAATTTACGAGCTAGTCTTGAAAACTGAAGCTTATGTACTACAACCCGGTTACCCGTTTTACCTGAACGCCGTAAAAAGCGCATAAAGCACAAATTTATGGTTGTAAATGGAAACGACAGGTTAGGGTAAAAAATAAAATAGAGACAGAATTTGCTTCTAACCGAAAGGTTCACGATCAATGATTTGGCGGACCAGGAATTTATTAGGTTCAATCTAGGACTGTAGTAAAATCCTGAACCCGTATTTACGTGGTTCCTTTTTTTTTATATTCTCAATTTATTCGGTACGCTAGTTTTGAAAAGGTTTAGTATTTGCAGAAGACAACTCTGTGAACAGTGAGGTTGTTTCGTTTTTAAGAGATTGGGATGCTTTTAAAAAGCTTAAGTTCTCTTTTTGAATTGCCATAAAACACTTCTGGTGGTAAAACGCTGTGAAATTAGATGTGAGAATGAAAGAAAAGAAATTGCAAATTTTTTTCAATAGGCCCACTATATTTTTTTAAACATAAAATATTCAAAAAGACTTTAAGATATTATTGTTGCAATCCAATAAAATTTTAAATTAAAATTGTAAATTTAGTTGAGCTTAGCCTTAATTTCATCCAAAACTTGGGCAAAATTTATTAAGTAATATAAATGCATCTTCTATGCATTCATACCAAAATTACTCATAATATGTATGTCATTCCTACACCATTTACAATATTTAATTATACCGATATTATCAAATTTAAGTTGCCCCTTTAAATATTATAGGAAAAAGTTTTTAAGCAATATTAATATTTTTTGCCATTTTGTTATTTATTCTCAGATTATATTAACTCACACAGGAAAATAATTTGTCAATCATACTTTTTGTTTAAAGGGGAAAAATAATTAAATAAATAAATGGTGAATTAGCGACACATATTAACTTAAGATTCAAATAATTTTTATGTATAAGTGGTAATACCCGGACGTTGGCAGAGGTGTTAGCGCTCCGGAGTCCTAAGCTGCTGTTCCCAGGTTCGAATTCTGATTCAGATATGGATGTACATTTCTCTCTCTGTGTTTCCTCGTCCTTTCTTCTGTGATTATAAATAAATGTGGCTTATAAATGGGTTTGTGATAATGTAACGTGGGTAATGCCATTCGCATTCATGTGAGTGTAGTGTGTGTGACTTGGTTCACAGGTACCCACTAGGTTACGATAAATGAGTGTCACACCTTGTTGTGGCTAAGGGTTAGTTACTTACTTTCCACTGTTAAAAAATAAATAATAGTATTGATTAATTCTAAAATAATTAGAGCAAAAAAAGATGTTTTGAAAATAGCATTTAATACATTTTTTAATCATTTTATTTCTAAAAACTGTTTTCATCATTTAAATTTTATTTTTAAAAATATTAAATTGTTATTAAAAGTCCAAATTTCCCGTTTGATAGAATCCATTTGTCATTTTTCAGTATTTCAACAAGGTGGTAATTAATGATATTTTCCTTTACTGGTGCTAAAGTTGTATACATTGTAAATATTTTATAACAAATGATATTTTTGCATAAATGCAACATATGTAGTTACATATAATTAAAAAGCTGATGAATTTTTATTCCGCTTTGAGCTAATAAATACTTCACTTAACTTGAAAAATTTCTGAACAGATACAAAATTAAAATCCACGTGTTGACAATGCAAAAAGAAATTCATATTTCTTTTTGTCGGGTTTTCGCTGAGAATTACCACCAAAAGCTATAAATCAGTGCCAACGTTCCCCAGGGAGGACACTTGTTTTGTTCGTGACATTTCCCGTGTTCATTCATTCATTTCATTCCGTGTTATTCGTTCGATTCCAAGCATCTACCAAGGGAACGCAGTGAAACTGAACTGTAGTGAACCTGTCAAAGTGGTTAAGATTCGAACCCCACCCAAAGTGCGTAATACAAAATAAGCACTTGTCTTGCATTCATACACTGATTAATTCAAGCTATCGTGACGCCATTATTGGAAGTTAGAACTGCCTTTTAGGAAAGTATAAGTTGTTTTAATTGGTTGCTATTCAGGGAGATCAGTTTGACGCCATTTCAGCTGTCAAGAATGTAACGATTCGAAAGAATAAATTACTCATGTAGAAGTAACATTTAATTATATGGAAGCTATTTAAAAAGTGTCTCACCGCTTCATAAATGTTTAAATGATTTGGATTTCGATATCATTATAAATCGACCATGACTCACAATTCCAATAAACTCAGATTTTTTTTAACTATTAAAAAAGATTATTTTCAACATTTATTTAAAAAAAGAAGTTTTTGAAAATCTAAAAAAATTTATAAACTGAAATAATAAGGGTTGTATAAAAAATATCTTGCCAAGTGTTTTTATAAACTGCTGAGGCCAAGGGGACAACGGCAAATAGATAAAATTCATCAAAGGGCAAGTAGAGTTTGAGGATTGTTTAAATTGTTTGCTAAATTTCACTGTTTTTAATTCAAAGTGTTAAAAAGAGTACCAACTTGCTGAACTATCAATACAATTTAGCAAGTTATTTGAGTTATTTTTATAAATTGTTATCTCCTATTTTAGTAATATAAGAATAATTAACTTTAGTTCTTAATTGTTTTTCAAATTTGAATTTGTATATAATTATTATTTTATATATTTTTATTTTTGAGCTTTATTATTCATTTTTTTAAAAATTTTTGAGAGCTTACCAGCCGACTGCTAAGTGTGCTACAGTTCAGGGCACCTAGATTGTTGGTCCTAGGATCTATATGCAGTTCGAGTATGAATGTGTGTGTGTTCCTTTCTCCCTCTTTCTGTTTTTTCTTCCTTCCTTCTGGGATGATGAATGAATGCAAACCACCCAATTAACGAGGTTGTGGTGGTGTGGCATAGGTAATGCTATCCGTGAATTAGTGGCAAAGTTCTCAGGTGCCCACTGGGTAACGATAAATGAATGAGTAGCAGTTTTTGGCGTTGTTGGGGCTAAGACTTAGCCACCAACAAGTCTACCAACAGTGTCCACCATTTGATAAAATTCATTTTTTAGAATAAGTTTAACTTAATTCTTTTATATTAGGTAGCTTTAATTAAAATTCACCTTCTCAACAGATAGTGTGTTTTTCCTTATGCTATTCATAATTGAGTTTTTGAAATTATCTTTTTGTGTTTTACATTAAAATTTCATATCATTTATGTTATTTTTAATTAAAAGTGTTAAGTAGTTCATTTCAAACCAACTACATTTTATTATCTTTCTGTAATTTTTAATAATAAACTTTAATAAAATTTTTATCAACAATAAATATTTTTTATCTGTTTGTTGTTAAGTTTTCCTGTAAGTGATATGTTTATTTTTAACAATTGATAATATGGCAACCCCCTATAATACTCTTATAGTTTTAAAAATTTAAAACTTGTAATTTTAAAAAGAATTTACAAATTAGAAACAATCACAATAACAGTTCTTAATGAAAATTAATAATAGCATTTAATATTATTCAGTCAAATTAAAAATTAATTACTATTTCTTTTGTCATTTTATTCATAATGAAAAAACAGTTGTTCAACACAGTGTTAAAATAAGAAAATATAGTATTATCTGAAATGCAAATTCCAATATAATGTATAAATTTAATTTATTGGCATGAGAGCCTATATAAGGCCTAGGCTTACAGAGCCCTTATCTGTTTTCATGACCCAAATTCCTGAGGTGAGAAGCATATATACCGGTTTGGTGGTTAGCCTAACGCGAAACCCCCAATGTTTAGTTTCCAAGCATGCTTGGGACTTCAGTTTTATGGACCTCTGAAAGAATGAAAAGCTGAGTCAACATTGCCCAGCCCCAAGATCGAATCTTGGACATGTATTTTGGGAGTGTGAAGTACCACCGGGGATATTGCATTTTATTTTTATTATATTTGTTATGTATAATGCAATAGAATAAATCATGATTCTTTAAAAGTAGCAAATAATTTTTTTGTGTCATCAAATTATAAAAAAATATTAAGTTCCATGTATAACTATGATCTTCCTCATTATTTTAAATAATATTTATGTGATTCCTCCCAACAATTCTGATTAAAGAATCATTCGCATGAGAATCATACAAGAAATTTATACATTATTATTTGTAAACTTATACATACTATCTTAAGATATCTATGCCTTTGGGAATTTATAGCGTTCTTGATCAAATTTAGAATATTTTTAGTTTATTATTATAAAATTTATTAGTAAAATAAATTTATCAGAAAAATTTATTTTGGCTATAAAATGCACTTAGTTTCTTATTTTCAAGAGACACTGATTGATAAATACTATCAAGGCTTAAGCCATATTAAAATATAATCCTATTATCTTCATTGAACAAAATATATTGCACAAACAGCAAAAAAATAAGTACATTTTTATTAAGGCTTATTGAAGCTTATGCACAATCCCCTTAGTTGTATTTACATTAGGGTTAAGATCTCCTACACAGAAGTAGGCCAAATAACTAAGAGATTTTGAAAGATTTGTTAGAAGCAAATGGAGAGATGGGTTTTACAAATGTGGTTCGCTTCCGATTTTCGCCCTTATCTACAATCAGTCTTCTTCTCTAGGCTATTCAATAGAGAAGTGCGTTGCTTTGTATTCCTTATTCCCCATCTATCTGAAGTTCTTTTTTTATTCTCTTTTTTATCTCTATCTCTGCGTGCCTTTCCATCCACGAAAGAAACATAGCTTTTGATGAATCTTCCGTCATGAATTTTCATCTCTTGCGCTCATTTTGTTTAGCAGAACTTTTAATAGAGCCAAAAATAAAAAAAAAAAATAATACGCCAACAGCATTATTCAATTGTCTTCCATGATGGATGGGTAACAGAGAAAATTTTATTTTGTTGTGACGATTTTGCGATGTTTGGCTCTTAATACTGAATTTGTTTCGTAAGCTGTTTATAAATCTTCGGTAATTTAGCAAAAGAAATTCTAAAAAATATGCTACGTTTGTAATTTTTTGAGACAAATGAAGACATAATTGTCCGTTGGCAAATAGTATAACTTAATTCCATTATTTTCCCAATCAAATAAAATCTTTCAATGGCTGGCAGGATTTTAGGTCAATTCCGAACTCTGCGCTTATAATTTTATTAACTAAAAACTGATTAATATTGATATTATAATTTTGTAGGCCATGCTTTTGAAGACAAATATGCAAATAAGTAGTTTTGCATAATCAAAAATGCCATTATCAATTCATCTTCTAACTAAAATTTCTCTGTGTTCCATGTAAATATTTTCATTTTCATTCGAAAATTACACATTATTGTACAGAATTAGTTCTTACTATACTTAAATATTAGAGTTCATTATTTTTATTTTGCATGATACTTATTTGGATACACCAGTTAGTTTTAAAATGCTATTAAATAATAATTAGAATAAAAATTATTTCTGCGCCACCATTTTTTAATGATGTTATATTTATTTACTAATTTTTTTATGAATATAAAAACATTTTTTTAAAATTTAAATTAAGAATTTATTTATCAACATGAAAAATTATAAACTTATTTATGAACTGAAAAAGATTAGAAGGAATATTTAATGAAGAAATTCTATTCCATAATGCAAATCGCAATCCCACAATGCAAGATATAAAATCATGATAGGAGATTCATTCTAGTCCGATTTTAGTATTTAACCGATTTCTTCATTTTTGTAATATAAGCTGTATAATCATTTTTTTCTTCTAATTTATAAGGCATATTTCTTTCATGTATTCCATAAAATATTTTGACAACAATTATTATTGCTTTGGCACTGCAATTATTAAAATCTAACACATTGAAGAAATTTTCATATATAAATAAGGAGTTTTTGATTCTTCTTGATTTATTGTACTCATTCAAAGTTATGCTCATTTATTTTATTAAGTGATTGTCATTCCTTTTGGCAGCATATATTTTTTCTCTATAATGTAAATTCAACAATGCTAAAATTTATGAACATTTCTTTAATTATTCTAATAAAATTTTAGTTAGTAATCAAAATGTTTTACAAATTTATTTAAATGATTTACCAAATTTGTAAGCATAATACACACGTTTAAGTGTATGATTGTTTTACTTATTATATTCTTTAGATTTAATTCGAATTTCAGGTCCATTACCAATTTTTATGAATAGCATATATTTATTTATAAAACGACCTCTTTTTAACTAATCAAAATAATTAATAGAATTTCATATTTAATAACAGAAATAACTAATAGCATATCAGATTATATATTTAACAGTTAGAGTCAACCAATACTACTTGAAAATGAATAAAATACGCGTAATTTTTGGAAGAAATTATTGGACTTAAATATTTATTTATAAAAATTCTTCTATTTTGTGCATCTCTTAGAATGATTTTCTGAATGAGCTGACACATAAGGAAATAAGATGATTGTTATAAATTAAAAATATACCATGCATTCGATTTATAAGGTGATTAAACTAGATGTTTTGATAACTTTGAATTTGTTTACATATTGTTCTAATTCTAAATAAAATTTTGTTATTTATCTACTTGGTAAAATATAAATATATATTTTTTAACATGTTTCCTTCGATCGTAATAAAATAATAAAAATTGATACATTTCAACTAAGGATAATGTATACAAGAAAACATTTTCTTCTGGACATTTTATGCGGAGTAATTATTAAAAGTAGAGGAATATAATAATGTAAAAATTTATAAAATGAATAAATGTCCTTAGGAAAATCTTTAGTAAAAATTAAAATTTTTTGATTTTACCTCATATGCATACACATATGTATATAATATATCAAATGAAATTCATAAATTTTGAGAAAGGGTAAATTCAAATTTAAATGTTTAAACATTTTATATCCCAAAACCTAATAAAAAATTTATAATATTTTCAAACATAATTTATATCCTTAAACATTTGCAGTGATGTAAGGAAATTCCAGATTTTGTGATGAAATAAAAACCGCTATAAATCATTCGCCTTAAAAAGTTCCAGAATATTTTTCGTTGAGAAACTGTCAATCCTAATTTAAGAAAATGTCTTACCGGGAAAGAGGGATTAAATCCTAAAATGGAAAACTTGAGTTTCAGCAAAAAGAGATGGCGTATAAAAATAAATTCAACTCCGAAACGATAGAATATGAAATTTTTAGATCCAACAAGTATAAAAAAATGTAGAAAAATCCCAGAAAATATTCCTTAGGGTGTTAAAAAAATATCTCCACGTTTTTGA
This sequence comes from Latrodectus geometricus, assembly GCA_026290005.1. NCBI lineage: Eukaryota > Metazoa > Arthropoda > Arachnida > Araneae > Theridiidae > Latrodectus > Latrodectus geometricus. Next base: position 4,148 of record JAPDSC010052827.1, on the reverse strand, counting down.
ATCATACATATTCATGAAATTCTTCTGGTAGCATCTGGTTTCGAATTTTCGTTCTTGGTCCGCTCTTTAAACAAAAGATCCATAAACGGCTTTTCTATAAATAGAAATGTAGGAAATATGTAACTGGAACCGTCGAATTTTTTTTTTTTTTTGTACTTTTTGTTACACTCAGTCCTAAGGAAACAAAGAGTCACATTTTAAGAATTGATGTCGGAAAAACACCTGAGGGCTCCGATAGATGGCGCTAGATAGATATCTATATTCTCAGTGTCATTCATTCGTTTTACCCTGAGGCTCCTTTATGATAACAAAAGTAAATTCCAGTTGACTTTTTTCGAAAGTGTTTTGCTTTGTACTTGCTGAAGAACTTCTGTCATAAGCTTTTATTCTATTATGGATGGAAAAAGGGAAAATATACAATTCTCTGCGCAAATTTTAAGTTTGTCCTAACCAAACTTTGAACTTTACATGAAGTGAGAAGTCATCATAAAAATAATAAGATATATATTTAAATAAAAAAATTTTTTCAAGAGAATTTTAAGTTCTAAATTTTAAAGTCCTAACCTTCTCTTCATGAAGTTCAATTAACTAAAGCATAACGCTGATGTCATATTATTTTATTACTGGAATATCACTGGTTTCCCTTTCACAAAATACCATTTTATACAATACATTTTAAAATTTAGTACTTGGTCGCATTTTGCCTACAATCAATTGCTATCAGTGATATGTATACATATCCCTTTTTATTAAAAAATATATTTCGATACTCTATTTAAGGATATTTTAATATTTTTTAAAAGCAAAATAACCAGTTAACTTGTGTTATGAGCTTAATATATTTTCCTGAAGTGCCTTAAGAATTCTTTCATATCCTTCTTAGTTTCCAAATTAAAAAAAAATAAAATTTAATAATAATCACCGTCACAAAACCAGCAAATAAAGCATGTTTTGTGTAATTGAACCTTATCTTTTGGTATTGATGCCTAGACATATTAGTAAACGATTACACTTTTAATCAAATAGAGAAAATTATTTGTTAGTAATTTTATTCCTAATTTCAATTTGCGAATTTTTAGATTTTATGTGCTTATAAACTAAATTTACATTCTCTAGCAATTTGTGTTTCTTTAAGGAATTATTTTTGCTTTAAAAGCATGTAATACTGATTTTATGATTACTTTTTGCACTCTTTTTTTGAGAAAATGTATAAAATTTTTCATCTTACACGATTTTTTAAGGATGTGGGAGACATCCTCAAAATTACCACACGTCGTATGTAATTTTTTACATGATATTCTTTTAAATTTTGTCCAAGAAACATTTATTACTGTAAAAAGAGTTTAGTGCATTCGGTACTAAACTAAATATTGATAAGAAATATCATTATATTAATGAATTTATATTCCACAATTATGTTTTTTTTAGAGTTTTGAAACTATAATATTTTCTAAGAATATTTTATAATCTGGAATAAATCTGAAATACTTGAAATTCATAAATCTTGATTAGATTGAGCAAATAACTAGTTAACTTGTGTCATGTGCTTTATATATTTTTCTGGAGTCCCTTAAGAACTCTTTCATATCCTTCTTATTTTCTAAATTAAAACAAATTAAAAATTTAATAATAATCACTGTCACAAACCCAGCAAATGAAGCATTTTTCTTTAATAGAAGCTTATGTTTAGGTTTTGGTGCCAATGAGATTTTAGGGTTTCTTCCATACTTCCCGTATATTGTCTATGGAAAGTTTACTTGGAAAACAATTTGCTGTCAGTAAAAGAACCTTACTACAATGTTGACATGTTGGGCTATATATTGCATGGTATGAAAATTATCTTCAGTTATAAGAAAATACATAATATATAAGAATTTAATCTTATAAATGAAGTGAGCAAACATTCTAGAACAATAAAAGTACTTCCTCGTTATATATTATGCTCCACATAATGTACTATTTTATCTAGATTTATGTCTATAAAAATCTCAGCTTAACTGAAACACGTATCCTGTTTTAATAAATATGCCATAAAATATTCTTCCTGCTCCCCTACTGCAATGGACAGCAATGTCTAATTCCGACTCATAACGGCATTTCCTAATCCACTCCATTGCCAAGTCTCTTTTCGCAGCTTCGAGATCTCATTTTTCGGAAATCGCTACTCATTTGAACGACTCGGCAGACAATGGGAAGCCAATAAAGCCGAAAACGTTACCATTCATGTGTCGCGATGTGGAAAGCTACTCTGGAATTTGAAATATTTTATACTCCTGGATTCCCGGACGATGGATTTCCCGGTGAAATGCTCGGGATATTTGCTCCGGCAACCAACCGATAACGGCAACAAATGGCTTAAGATTAAGCACATTGGAAACAATATGTCTTTTAGAAGTTTCCGACAGTGATATTAAACTCTAAGCACTGATAGTTTGGCTTGATGGGCGCGTAACGCAGGATGAATTTGACAGTGGATAACGGTTTTCGTTTCCTTTTAGTCTCCGAATTAAGAGAGTCGGATGTGGAAATATATATATTTCTGTGTTTGCTTTTGGAACTATGAGACTCCAAATATTTGCATTTCTGAGAATATGGGTTGTGATTGTGGCAAAATATATGTTGCAGTCGTTTGGTTAGGTAAATAACTGACAGTAATATTATAGTTTAAGCATTTGGTATTACCACTATAACATTCTTCTCAGGGAATATAATAATTTACTTTTTTATTTTATGACACAATATATCCTTTCCATTTCAACTTAAGAATTTATTAAAAATATTTTAAATAACAGCAGAAATATTTTAATTAATAAAACAATGATTAAATATTTTGAGATATTTATTAAACCTACTTAGTTCAAACAACCATTACGAAAACAAATTTCAAACTGCCTTTGCATAATCTTCTCTCTCTCTTCTTAAATAAATCCTTCAATGTTAAAGTTCTTAGAAAGATGAGCAAATATTTAGTGTTTAATGTTTTTATCATAAGAATAACATTTGAAATAATATTACAAATGCATGACGGATTGTTTATATGAAAAATTGTTAAATGTATATGGAATGTGCATTCAAGTTTACATGTGAATGAGTTTAAAACATACAGATTGAAACTTGAGGAATTTTTGATTTATTGTATTACAACCTAATCTAGTGCAGAAAAGATAATGGAGGTATAAGAAAGCAGATCCAGCTAATGGTCTAATGGGGTGTACCAAACATACAGAAATTTATGGTTGTCTGATGTTTGAAAACTTTACAGCAGCTTTTTCCATAAACAGGAATGAACATAAATATTTATCTTATTCCTGTTTAGCTTTGTAATGGGATTTTATCAGTGGAAAAAACCATTAGCATACACCTTTCATGCAAAATACTTCTTCATCGTCTAGTTCGTGAAGTATGCACTTCCAATAGTAATCAGTGGATATTAGAAATCAAACATAGTTTACAGAAGGTAGTTTCTACGTATAGACTCAATAAGTACATCAAGACAATCACTCTTTTGTGATTAGAAGAATTTTAACTTGAACAAATGAAAAAATATTAATCGTGGTGTTTTAACTTTCCCATTTAATAGAAAATTCAGTTAAAGCAGAATATGTCTTCTATCTTCTCTTACGATAAATTCAAGCATTTGTCAATATAATGCAACGAACGATTAGTAGGCTGTTTTAATACTGAATTGTTATCATTAATCTTCCCCTATAAATGACATCCTGCCGAGCAAACAAGTAAATGGAAAGCAACAAAATTTTGCATATAGACTGTACATGAGATGTGCTCTTGGAATTTTGAAAAAAAACTAATTCCAAAATGTACCATAAGGATGCCTTTTTGAGAAACAGGGAAAATGTAATACAAAAAACAATAGAAATGAAATAATATTGACATTCTCTGACTAATCTCTAATCACCTTGTCACACAACCACATTAATTAAAAATAAAAGATAAACCAAAACAGTTCAGTTTGCTGATAAAAGAACAGATTAGGAGGAAATTGCACAAGAGGAGCAGCTATTAATCGTTTCCAGGAGATGTAATGAAAGGTGCTCCACGTGACCTCCATCATTCTCTCGCAAAATCTTCGCACATAAAACGTTCTGGAATTCTTTAAGTCATAACACTTGCACGATATTCCAGATTAT
>JAPDSC010052826.1:0-12758 GCA_026290005.1 Latrodectus geometricus | reverse complement strand
TGATAAATTTGAAAGAATTATTATGGCTTGGAATCACCATAAGAAATGACGTTCCTAGTAAATTTGGGAGGAATGATCATCACATGGAATCAATTGTAACCAATCACATGGAATTAAATCAAATTGATATTCTTGATAAATTTGAAAGAATTATTATGGCTTGGAATCACCATAAGAAATTGACATTCCTAGTAAATTTGGAAGGAATGATCATCGCCTAGAATTACTGTACGCAAATCTTGTTGCAGAAAAAGCGATATCTGGATTATTTTCACTTACAGACTTAATTAAAGAACCCATCGTAACTTAAGAAAACCAAGAACATTTACCTGACGAATTGAATGAAGATGAATTATTCATATATGAACTGAGGGAAAGAAAACAACTGTTGATCAACATTTCATTTCAGAATATTTTGAATGCGAACTCAGATATAATTTGCATATAAGAAGATTGTATATAAGAAGATTTAGTTATTCAGAACAATAATGAATGAGTGTAAAAAAATCACAAATCAAACAAAAAGAAAATGACCTATTACTTTGAATGTTTGAAAAACGTGCATATGAATGTTTAATAAGATTGGTGAAACGTATTGGTAAAATGCTTCCTTATATGGAAAAATAAAAAAAATAAGTTTAAAATATGTAAATTAGAAACAGGAAAAAAAACTGCTTTGCCCGATTTTTTGGCAATAAAACGTAAGTAAGAATTGTTTTTATGTTTAAATTTTATTTTGCTTGTCTTTCTTATACCGTGTATGATAATAATTTTTATAATTGTATTTCATTTGTAAAAAGAGAACAATTTGGCAAGAAAATTAGTTTTGAAAATCTTTGAATTTATTTTCCTATTTTGCGAACTTTCGAGTTTAGAAACTACCGGTCACTGTGAGTTCGTAAAAACGAGAGTACTGTAAAATCATTTCTTTCATAACACTTAATTATTTTGCCTATATATAAATGATTAAGAAAACAAATACAGAGTGATATTTAGTAGTTGAATAATCGGAATTTTTTTAATTAGGAAATAAACTGCACTAAATTCTCGAAAAAAGTGTGTTTAAATAACTTTTTTTCCAAAATATTCTACATTTCAAAAATTTAATGAATAATTGATTTCTTATATATGTATACAATCTTTCACAAATCCACGTATGAATGTATAATTTTGTGTTAAAACATTGCAAAGAATTTCTCGGTCATGTTTACATTTTAATCCACAAATATGCTTATTTTTATTGATTAAAATACAATGATAATCATATTTTTTTTAAACTTGAAACAATCTAAGTATTTAAATGCCAATAATTTTAATTTTGTTTTAATGGTAAGTTTTAAGAAATATACTTTATTTGAGATTTGATTGAAATAAATTTATCTAAAATCAACTTCCTTATTCTAAGACTCTGGTGTTGACTGTGAGATTAGTTTGGCAAGATCTACCAGCTTCCATCATCTATCAGTTTGCATTCGTTATCTCGACCAAAACAGCATATAATCAAACTTTCTCAGTGCTTAGATTAAAGGTGAGAGTACGACATTATCTAATGTTATCTCATATGTTGATTCTGAGACACCGGCGTAACCTTGTCGGCTTCTAAATAAATTACTTTATTTAATGAACATTTGCATTTTGTATATTAATGACTAATTAATAACAAATATTAATATTTTGGTTAAGATTTAAAAACTCGTCGTGAAAATGCACCTGGTTCAGTTTAGTTTGTTCAAAACTCAAGGATCAATTTTTGCACATTAAGAATAATTAGATCAGAACATATTGAAGTGGATTCAAAACTACTACAAACACCCCCGAGTTGGAGACCAAACCTGTTGAATCGAAGATCAGCGCGTTAACCATTCAGTTACCAGCTCGAGAAAATTGCACTGCCTTGCAGTTTTCATTTATATTCAGACGAAGGAATAGAACTAGAACCATTTTTTTATTTTTAACTATGGGATTATATCAACAAAATGTATCATATTGTGATCACAAAATATTCACTAATTGTATCAACATGATATTTATTTATGTTTTATAATAGTAAATTAAGAAATACGAACATATTTCTAAGTTTTGAAGCACACAAGTCATATTGTGATTAATTTGATTCCATAAATCACAATATGACTTGTGTGCTTCAAAACTTAGAAATATGTTCATATTACTACAGTAAAAATATCTTAATTGTATATACTACAATTAAGGTATTTTTAGTTTATAATAAAATTATTCTTTTCTTTTATATTCATTTTGCTATTTACAGTAAAATAGTTCATTTATTAATATTTTTGTTTTTCACATAAATACTATTCAACTATTAGGTTGTTGTCTATATTTTGTACTCTATTATAAACATTTTCCAGTTAAAAAAAAAGATTTCAATCAATAAATCAAATATGAACAATATAAAAATATGTTACATATATATTAATCATTAATAAATAATTAAGATTAATTATAAAAAGTTGATAAAAAATTTAGCAGTAAAAATTATTGGCACAGAATGGATTCTTACATCTTTCTTTTATAAGACATTTCTATGATTGTTTTTTTATTCATGTTGGCTTTTATGCAGAGAATTTTCATAACATAGCTTAAGGAATTAAAATTTTAAAGATTAATTTTTTTTAGCAGTTACGAAAAATGTATTTTCATACATATTTTTTTTATCATTTAAATAGCAAGAAATGATGTTATTATTTGCGATACCAGTAAATCTATAGAAGTCCAGCTACTAAGATAATCCGATGAGCAGCACTTTTTATACATTATTTAGCGTATAATAAAATGATATTTTTATGTACATCCTATACACTAGTCCAATGTCTCTCCATTTTGTTTTATAATTCTGTTTGAAAATATTTAAAATATAATTTTAAGATATTGTTAAATATTATTCAAGTACGTTGAAAATGATAAATGCAAAACACAATTTCAATTTCTTGCATTAATCTCGAACTGAAGCAACTGATAATTTTGGTACTATTATTCAGCTTACACGTGTTCTTTTTTATGAAGTGTCTCGTAACTTTCATCTGATTTCGAAATACTTCAAAATCACTACAACTAGGTAGGTATCACTTTCGATTATGATAAGAACATGAACGATACAAATGTCTCGAAACGAAGCTTAAAATATTTATCAGCTACGTATTGACTTACAATTTTCCTCATAAGATTTTAATCAAAGATTTTTTTTGTAGAGTACAAAAAATATAGAAAATTTTGAATTGATTTAGAGGAATTGTAAGTTAAATTAATTACACCGAACTTTATAAATTGAAAAGATTCATGGATTTCTTTTTTATTAAGACATGAAATTTTGCGATTATTAATTTCAACATTAAATTGAAATTCTAATATTCTATCACATCTTACACACTAAATATTATGTCTACTAGAGGAATTTTTTAAAGTTGTTTAATGGACATTCTGTAAATTCAAAATATTTGGCCTAGCCTAAATCTAACCATCAAAAATCTGTTGTCAGCTTTTGATTTTCAGACAAATTTTAAAGACGCGTTATTGATAGTTTGTGATCCATACTTACAAACTTCAAAGAAGATATTCGCAAAATTTTTATGGATTATCCCAACAGATTTCCATAAAGAAACGCATTATTCATTTCTTTTCAATGGTTAGAATTAAGTTCGAAAGCTTCCGCTTTGAAGAGTGATAATGGTAAGCTCTAAAAGCTGAACATTTGAAAAGTTTACATATAAATATTTTTGAACAATTGATGTTATAGATACCTCACACTGTGTTACTCATTTCTTGTTTAAAAAAGTTTTTAAGAATCTGTGAACCAACTGATATTGTATGCATTTTTAACTATAGCCATTCTTGGTATATGTCCAGGTTTTCAGACAAAATTCCGGTGTCTCAGCCGGTTTACTTCATGTTCCGGTAAAAGTTTAATTTTATAGATGACCGAAAAAAGTGTAAAAAAATTAACTGTGATGGATCATTTAGAATAATTTGTCATTTATTTTTGTACTGTATGATAAGTGGAAACGATAGAAGAGTGCATGTTTGCTAATAAGTAATATTTTCAACGTATTGTCTTGTCTTGCGAATCGTGGCCATGCTGTGTTTGCTAAGAAATATTTGCAGTCAAATTAGGGAAGGTAGAAGCAAGAAAAAGAAAATCAAAAATGATTATTTCAAGTGAAGAAAAATAACTAGGGCTGTTTGATCACTTCCAGTACAGAGTATTTTTTTTTTTTTTTTGTGAATAAAGCATGGACTGATGATAAAAGTTTGTTGAAGGATTAGTTTGTGAAGATTTTTACAAGATTAAAACGAAAACGACATTCTATAAAAGCAATAAGTAATACACGTAAATATTGCTCAAATTTTTAATCCTCGTTCAAAATGTTTCTTCTTACTTAAGTAACTCATACTTAAGTAAGAAAACTGAATGATTGCAACTGAAATAAAATATTTAGATACATATCCTTGTAATTTATTATTACCCTTGTTTAGGTTCCTAATCAGTAATAATTTATTCATAGCACATAAACTACCCTCTAAGAACTTCCCAACGGTGTATGCCCTTGAATACCCGTGACGCTGAGATGAGAGTACTCCGGTGTCCTCGTTAAGCATTTCAGAAATCTGGCACGATTAACTGTAGCAAATCGACATGAGAGATATTTTCAATTATAACATAAAGATTATGAATGATATTTTCGATTATAGCCAAAACTGTTGTTGTCTTGTGCCAACTACACACATGCTATAGGTACCCGTTTATATTGTAGGCAACCATTCACAACCCTTTTATATCAGGAAAGAACGAAAACAGGAGAAAAAGAGAGAGGAAATACATCTATGCCCTAGCCGGGATTCGAGCCCAGGACCTCCCCATCCGCAGACAAGCACGCTAACCACTGGACAGAGTGGACGGTAGAGTAAGCTGTTATTAATCATATATGAAGAAACCAAACTCTTTACATTGTCTTCAATAAGAAAAGTTGTACGGAAAAGAATTGTGTAATGCTGATTAACGAATAATGTTAAGATGGCACTACAGAATGGAACTGAAATAACTAACTTCATCAAAAGAATATGTTCTATCGAATGAATCTATAATAAATATAACTAATATATGTTGATTTCATTACAATGTGTTTTTCACTATACCAAACTCAATTACAGTTACTTGTTCAAAGAAGGGCATAATTGTTTTGTGCATCATGTAGTAATTTTATGTTTATTTTAATTTTTTATTCATGCTTCTAAAAATATTAATTTATGTTTGAATAACTCCATATAGTTTTATGCAATAAAATTTATACATTAAAAAGCATATTTCATAACTAACACAATTTTATTCTGTTTAAACTTTCTGATCAAAAAACTCATTTGCTCAGATAAGTTTCTTTACTCAAAAATTTCATAATTTACACTCTAGGCTTTTGGTCGAGTGTACTTTATTCATTGGCCATTATGAAATACTTTATTCATTAGCCAACCACTTATTTTTATTGGATGTTAAAATGTAGTATATTAAATTTGCCCAAATATGAGATACCATGGGGAAGGTACGTAATCATCAGAAATAAAAGTTAGCTTCGCAGTTAAATACGACAGAAAACGTGTATCTAAATATCAAGAAAAAAATTGTTTTAAACGATGAAAAATAATTACTATTGGAAATATTCTAAAAACCGTCTTATTTATTACAATTTTTTTGAAAAATATTCATATAACATTAGTTTAATAAAATGATTTAAATCTAAATGTCTATGAAGATTATTATTTTAAAAGAGGTTATAAAAGAATTTAAAGTGCTTACATTATTCTTGAAAAATTTTTACTACATTTGCTAAATTATTTTGTAAACTATTTATATTTATATGTACATAATTTTATTGTTATTTCACTGATATAAATATTAAACTAATAAATCAATTTTCATTTTATTTATTTATTATTACTTATTTAAATTGGGGTATGGATTCCCGTGTACATTGATTTTATCGAGATACATAAACTTTTTACATTGTTCCTGAAATTCATTTCATTTAAATGTAACAGAATGTTGTCACTTTAAAGAATGACAATAGTGGCTAATTTGCCGTAAATAAAAATTGCCAAATAACTTTATCTAAAGCAATGACGTAGGTGATAAAAATATCACAACAAAATATTTTGCAGAAACTTTAAAAAGCCCAATCGATTCAATTTTTGTTTATTTATATATGAAAGAAACGTATTTGGAAAGAGTAAAATACAACGTAATAATGAAAATATTTCTTCTGAAAAACTAAATTAAAAGTATGCATAAACTCTCATAAATTAAAAACAATTCCTATTTCAAAGCGTAGCAAACTGATTGAGTTTCTATGTATTTATTATATAAAAATGAAACACTCGTGAAAATTGTTTACATGTTTCTGAACTAAATCATTATTTCCAAAATTTTAAACTTATCATTGAAAATACGTTAAGGTCATTATTTTCGTAAATAACTCTGACGTGCATTATTGATAATAATAAGAATACTTGTGTATATCACATACTGAATTTTGAAAACAATGAAGAAGGTAAAAAGTTAATCTTAACGTTATATATTTAAATAAAAAAGATCTTAGATTCATAGAACTGTAAAGGAATAATTAGCATATACCCTAAAAATTTTGTAATATTAGTTTGGGGAAAAAATAATCCATTATTTTTTCAGTAGACGTCTGTAGTGATCGATATCTCGTGAGGTATCTATCAAACAATTTCAGATTTATGCTCGTTGGAAAGGAGACATTTGACACTAAAATATCCTCTTGCGGTTTTTTGTTTGATTAATTCAGTTACGAGTACAAGGTTTTAAAAATGGAAGACAACAAACAGAAAATTCGATACATTTTCGTTTTTCTCCTGTAACGGCGAAAAAGATATCCGGGTGGCTAAAATTGTGAAAGGTGTTTATCGTCCTATATAAGACTGTAACAACCAGTTAAGTACAATTTTTGTTTCGTCGATTCTGTTCGGGTATTTTTGATGTTAGAGATGCACCTCGCATGTGGATACAGCATCGTCGAAAATGTCTATAAAATATCAAAAATGATCGAAGTTAACCGCATGTCAGTAGTCGTAACTCGCAAGACCTAAAAATCTACATGAAAGCTGTTTGAAACTTTTTTACAAAGTGAATCCAAAAGTAGTTACACAAAGTTCACGTAACAATAATGGATTTCTTTTTTCCCCAACCTAATGTAATTTAAAAATTCTTCAGAGAGCAATCCTAGATTCTAAGATTTGAAACACTCTAAGTATAGTAATTTTTTTTATCAATAATTATTATTTAGTTGGTTGATCGATAAAAATAGCAAATCAATGTAGAATTCCTACATACACCGGAAAATCTGCCCTTTAATCGATATTTTTTCCATCGATGTGGAGCTTATAGATGACAAGAAATGAAACTATTTTTCAGTACTATTGGGTAATTTTAAGAATTTGATCTATATGCTCTAAAAATATGCTTTATAGATGCTATATGCATTATATAAAGAATATTTTTAGAATGATTGATAGGTAAAAATGATTTATAATTTTGAAATCCATCATAGGGAGGGAAATTCCTTGATTATATTTTTATTCTACGTCAAGATTTCAGATAAGAAGAAATAAAATTATGTTCAAATTAACGGCATCACTGAATATTTGTAAAGATTTTATCTATTTTCCTAAAAATAATTATGAAAAATATTATTAAAAAAAGGGATGATTGATCGACAAAAATGATAAGTAATTTAGAAATCGTAAGTAATATTCATATTTTCGATTCGATGATGAGATTTCGAATGAAAAAATATTATTCGAATTGAATACTATTAAATATTTTAAAGAATTTTTTCCATATCAATATAGAGATTTCAGATGGAGAAAATTGAAAACTTTTTCAAATTACCTGTATTAAATATTTTTGTAGATAAATTCAGATTTTTTTAGGTGGGTTTAGTTGATTGACAAAAATAACAAGCGACATAGGCATCTTTCGTTCCGAACGAAATTCTTTTACAGTATCGATATTTCAGATGATAAGAAATGATAATCTTTTCTAATTTACATTATTATTCAATGTTTTGAAGTATAACTAAAACATTTTTTAAATAAACTGCATGAGGATTTCAGCAGAATTTTTTTTCTTGAACTTATATCTTCGTAAATCTCATCGTCGAATTAAATTAATCAATTTTTTTTTCTCGGACTCTGGTAGCAATTAAAATAACATTGCAAACAAAAAAAACTTAATTCAGTGAAAGAAACGATTCGTATATGATGAATTGAAAAGGAATGGTGTACAACATCATGTTGTCTTAACTACGATCAATGCGGCTTTATAAAATATGGAAAACATTCTTAACCTATGACTGATTCAAAATCATCCCATACATATTCTACAGGATGGTCGAAATAAAAGAGACTTCATGTCTATTCATTCAACAGAACGAGGAGCCTATTTTAATTTGGCCACTTCGTATAATGTCACTAAATATAATATAAAATTAAAGAGAAACGATGTTTGATGGAGAAGACCAAATTTAGAACTTAATCATCCATTTGATTAACCTCACATCATTAACTTCTTCATGCAAGGAATAAAATGGGCTTTTTGTTAGGATGGAGGAAAAGCGTTTCACTAATACTTTTTATGACAGTATCGAAATCTAAGATGGACAGATAGCATCAAAAAAGACCTGGTATTTAAAAAAATGGGAAAAGAACTATAATAACTATAAGATTGTCCCGAAAAAGGCTTCTTGAAAAGACCATGGCCCACTTTAGGCTGTCGCGCCATTGGAAAGGTAATGATAATAACAAATTCATAAATTTATTTAATTAAAATTGTTCTTCTTAGTACAGAGTTTATACATATACACAGCTTTATTTAAGATACACTATTTAGTTTTTTTGTTATTTTAAAATCACTTTTAGATATAACAATATTATTTTATTCATATAACACATGTATACGCAACCGTGTACATTTATAACAGTTAAAATCTCTAGTACGTTTTATAAATAACATATTTAAGTTAAGCAAAATGAAAACTTGAAATATATAATGCAGAAATAAACATATTTTATCAATACACACTATTAATGCCACGAAATAAATCATAAAATCTGAAAAGATTCATACAATTTAGATATACATATAGCTTAAAATGTAATTCATAGTAATATTATTATCAATGGAATTGTTTTCTATCATACAGTTAAAATTATTAATAAAATAAGTTTAATTAATAGTTATTCATTTGATTAATTATTAAGAACATTTAAGATGAACTTACCGATCATAACTCCGATGCAAAAGACCCATATTGCTATTACCAATGCAAATCTAAACATGTTGCCGAATAACAATAAAATAACTTATGTGAAAGATTTCTCGAAGAACAATGAGATGGTTAACGGGCAAAAGTCTGAAAACATTCAGTCATTTGAGATGGACAGATCACCATGGCAGCTGATAAAGTTTTGCTGATAGCGTAACAAAATATGATATCGATTTATATATTAAGAAACTGATATACGCAAGAAGCATCATAATCGTATTTTTAGAGCATAGTTTATCACTTTTGTGCGAAACTTTTATTCGATGTTGGTGTGTGTAGTCTCTTATTTAAACATGCATGATAATTCAACGATAAAAATGCGTAAATGATAGAATGAGCGTTCTTTTTATTTTTAACGTTGGATTATGGTGTTAAAATGTTTTTATTTATAATCAGGATTTTTTACCATCGTTCCGGTTATAAACGTTATATACGGTTCCGGTTTGCCTAATATAAAATATTAACCTTTCGCAAATAGTTAGAATATAGTAAATAGTTAGAATCTGTAAAAATTCCAAATTTTTCTGGGATATTAAAAGTATGATTTCAATAAAGAAGTTACAAAAAATACTCGTTTATTGTTATTGTTGAAATTTTATAATGTGGTTCTTTTTTGTGTTAAATTAATGTATAAAATTAAAAGGATTATTATTGTTGTAGAATTTAATATTAATTTAACTGTATGTATTTCCCTGTTTTTTAAAAATGAATTCATCATTGTTTTCTAATTTTTTGTATTGATTTCTTAATGCAAATCTATAGACAAAAGCATAACTGTTTTCATTGTTTTTAAAAACATTTTTCGATAATATTTGCAAATTATAGCGACCAAAATTTAATGGTTTCCTTTCTTAAGCTAAGTTACAATTTTCCTTAACAGAAAGCATTAATTTCTTTAACAAAATCAGTCTTGTAAAAAATTGTATTATTTTTTCAAAAAATGCTAATACAGCTATCATAAAGTCATATTTTTTGCATAGTTTGATGACTGAAATGTTATCGCCTTATTTATTGAAGGAAGTTTTAAAATGGAAATGAACTTTTTAACTTTTAATAAAAGTGTCAAAACTACAAAAGAATGATTATTCTTAAATTTCAAATTATTTTCAAATAGAAATAAAAGTTTTTGATTTTTCAAATCAAGTTCATTTATTTATTTCGCTGGAATCTCCTGAGATATCTAAGAAAACAATGTCAAAAATTTTGCTTGATAAGATATTTTTCACTGGTTAAATAATTGATGGGTGATTACGAAGACGTATTATGAGACAGGAAAACGTCAAACACCAAATGAAACTTTCATATTCCAAATATAAAGTTTAATTCAACACATCACACAAAATTTGCAAAAACTTCTGATGTCTGCTTGCTGATGAAAACTTAATACAAATCAATGAAATGCCAAAACAAATCATATTAAATTAACAAATTGCATTAAAAGATATTAAATGTTAACCATTGTTAGGATTAAATCGAATTTTTGAAATCCTTCTAAATGGACTTGAAAAATTATATTACTTTTCAAGTGTTAATTTAACAAAATGAAAAAAATGTTAAGAAATACTGTTAAATATAAGAGATAAGCAAAAGAATCCTTAATTTTTCACGATATTATTTATAGTGTCTATAAATACAAAATATTTCTGTTAACAACTAAAAACATTTTAATATTTAAAATATACCAACCATTTTACCCTTTATAATTTGGATGAAAAATGTATCGCAAATACACATCGTAGAAATCTTTTTGTAGTTATTAGACTCGATTTACTAAAACATCTGAGAAAAAAAAAACATCAAAAGAAACTAAAACATCTCATAAAATCTCTCCCCATAACAAAATACATGAAACAAAAGCCTTGGGAATCTGCTATTGCATAATTCTTCAAGTGTTCAAATTTAATCTATAAAAACTATTATGAGAAACAGAATTTGAGAATTATTTTTTTAAAGCAATGTTTAAAATAGTTAATTGAAACTGTGAAATTTCGACTATTTTTGTGTGTATAAATTTAAATATTTAGAACTTATAATTCATCAACAAAATTAACAATATGAGGATTGAAGATTCTTTATTTCATAATATATTATTTTTTCCTTTAATAATTCTAATCTACTTTTTCTACACACGATAATCGAATGCTTCTTAATATTTTTTCCCTACAATTAATCGGGATTATTTATTTTTTTTCATCATTTATTTTATTAGATTATTCAAATTTATTCTTTAATATTTTTAATTTCATACAATTAAACACAAAATGAAACATTCAATAATCAGTATTATGTTATTTTATACTTTCTAAAACAGCTAATTTTTGGATAAAAACATTTAAAGGTACCATGTCAACATGTTTCTTGTGTAAAATATTTGTTGATTGAATAACTTCAAATATAGTTCACATAAAAATAAAATTAAATAATAAGAGATAAGTTGATATGATATTTCATGAAAATAAAATAAGACAAACATCGCTTTATAAACAATAAATATAACAAATTTACAATAATTAAATAAAATTTAATTAAATTGGAAGTTTTTTCAATTTTGGGAAGGAAAGTTTGATTGATTTGAAAATAATTAAAATAAATTAAAGCAAGAGCTGCCAATTCGCAACATTGTTCTATACAATTATGTAAGATTTTGGTTATAACACATAATGCCAACATGTAAAGGAATTTTATTAATAGTTAACTGAAGTTTAAAATGGATTTTATGAATGTTACTCATATTTTTTAATACATAAACAAAATTCCAAGCACGTATGAAGTAAGAGTTTTATTAATTTTTCTGACATCATTCCATACTAACATATAAATATAATCATCACTTTATGCATAACACGTACAATAGTAACTAACACGTTTGAAAAAATAACATAAATATACTAATTGCTTTTATCTCACAAACATTTAAAGAAAAAACAACTGATTTAATAACATACATTTAATATATTTTAACAATGTTATTTACTTATGGATATTTTTTAACTTATTATTGTTAATTCGAAAGAAAAAAGTTTGTTGAAGTTAGCTAGTAATAACTGAATATTCATGCAAAATAAGCTTAGTAGTGATATCATTGCCTTTATTTAGAGTCCACTTTGCGAAAAATTTATACTTTAGTATGCGGGTCTCTTCCTAAACTACTTAGAATGAAGAAACAAAATATTACTTAAAGCAGAATAATCGCATACAGATCATTAGACTAACTATTCTTGGATATTAAGTTTTGTTCACAAAACATGCTAAAGAATTTAATCTTGCTTGATGCTTTCGTCGAATGTAAGATCAACCAAAGCACTGAGTAAATTTTGAGACAATTTCTTTGACATCTTTTTCTTTTTACTATAAAAAGATAAAAATGAAGAAAAGTACATATAAAGCACACCAAATATATAT
>JAPDSC010052814.1:9604-31807 GCA_026290005.1 Latrodectus geometricus | reverse complement strand
TTGTTTCTTATCAAGTATAATTTAAATTAAAAAAGGGCTAATCGAATATCAAGCTTATTTCATATGACTTGGTTATTTTACTATTGTTTTTAGCAAAAAAATCAATTCGGATTGTCCTTTATTAAAACAAATATAGGAAACAACAAAACAACATGAAAAGGTGGGCTTCAACTTATGATTTGCTGATTTATTCAGGGTCTTTATAGTTGTCTACATTTTTGTGAAATTTCATGAAGGTAATTTTAAAGCTTAAATCATAATTATATATTCATCTTATCTGGATAATTTAAGTAAATAACTTTATATATTTATGTGTAGTTCATAAATGTTTCCTTCTTTGTGAAAAAATTTTATTTTATAAGAACTTGTTTTTCTATTATTTAGTATAAACTTTCCCTGATTTTACCAATTCCGTTTTTAAATATTTTCTTAATATGTTTTTCTAAAACAAATAACATTTTAAAGTAAATTTCAATTCATTTTTGCATTCATTTGTAAATTTTTATTGCAGGTAAATTTTAAATATTATATTTCATTTTTTTACAATTTCTTATTTATTTAATAATTAAGATGATCTAAACTTCGAATAATACCCACATTCGTAATTTTTTTTATGGAGTATCATTATATAATTTTCGAATGCTAAAGCAAGTGTATTATTGAAATAAAATGGTAGGTTGAAACTCAATTTCAACTTTATATTGACATTTTTAAAATATGTAAGCAAAGTTCAGTTTTTAAAATTGCAAATCATTTATTCTAAGGAATATAGCTTTAACCACCGAATATCATTTCATAAAGATGAAATATTGCATAACACAACATTTCTGCATTTAACATTGAAATTTATTTTTAAAATTTGATAAACGATAGATGTTAAGAAAAATTCTATGGAATTTTCAAAGCCTTTCTTTCGAAAGGAAAATCATTTTTATAATTATTGACATAAAATAATAATTAAAATTTCATTACAATTCTATATCAATACATTGCTCATTCAAAAAATATTAAACAAAATTATTTTTTTATGGAGAAATCTTATATTTTAAGAACTTGTTTCTAGAAACAAAATTTATTTTTTATATATTTAAGTCTACTCCAAAATTTCTGTATTTTTACAAATGCAGTTTGTTTTAGGAAATACGTAAAAAATCGTACACCGTGAAAAAAACTCTCTCTAACTTTCTCGGCGTAACCGTTTTATTTTCAGATTGTGTCACTTAAAAAAACATAACGAACACTAAAATATTTCTTTTAATTATGTAATTTACTATATATACATTAAGTGAACCACATTATCAATTTTTTTCAATTTTACTTGTATAACAAATGTTTTCTCTTAATTTTCGCATTGCATATTCATTCAATTTAGTTAAGATATTTCATCGGTTTTATAGATAAATACAGAAAATACTTTCGAGATAAAAAATGTATAGCTGCGGATAAATAAATTTAAAATTATATATCCATCTAAACTTATATTTTTCAAATTCAATTGTAATTTATCATAAATATTTCTTATAATTTGAACTATACTTAAATCTTTACTTATATAATGATATGGAGGAGATCAGCGAATGTTTCTGATATTACCCTATTATAGTGGGTGATTTGAACAATGTTCAGAGGGAAAATATTAAACCCATTGAAAAATTTAAGAATTTTTAATACGTTCAAAAAATGATATTTTTCAAATAGTTCTTTGTTTGGTGAGTCAAAATAAATATTAACTTTTTTAAAATGAATATTTATACTAGACAAATATTTGAGATCGAATATACTATATGCATAACCTTACTTTTCTTTTTATAAACACTAAATCACATAATTATCAATATTTAAACAGTTAATTTTGTAATATTTGTTTTAAATCAATTTCGAAAAGTTTCTTACGAAAGTATCAAATGGTATTGACAAATTTAAATACTTAATTAAATGAATAAATAATGAATTGTTAATTTACATATATTAGTTATTTCAAAAACACACATGTGAACAAATTCGACATTTTTGAATGGTTTTTATGTGATTTTACACATTAATTGGAACCTATAACTTAAAAATTTATAATATGTAAAATTATCAAATCACCTCATTTTCATAGCATATTTAAATAAAAAAAAAAATCAATCAAACTTTCGGCCTAAAATACGCTTACGTGTGTGTGAAATTATTTTTATAAGTAACTAGTTCCTATTTAAAATATCAAATAACTATCCTTTCTTGAAAAATTATTTTTTTCAACTAAACTTCGAAATTAATAATAGAAATATTATACTTCATTTTCGGTTTCTTCTTTTCAATATTTCATTTATTTAATACTTAAGATGATCTTAGCAAAATATTAAGTTTTCTGTTATATTATATAATTTTCGAATGCTTACAGAAAGTGTATTATTGGCATAAAATTGTAGATTGAAGCAATTTCAATTTTATTTCTAGATTTTTAAAATACGTAAGTGAAATTCAGTTTTTTAAATTGTAAGTATTTTATTCTAAAGAATATAGTATTTAAAACAGGACATTACTGATTAAAATATAATATTGTCTAGCAAAACATTTCCACAATTTGTACTGAAATTTATTTTTTTAAAATGGGTAAAAAACGAAAGAGAAAATTTGCTATGAAATTTTCAAAAACCAGTCTCTTTCCTTTTAACTATTTGAATTTGTAATTATACAGGGTGTCTATAAAAGAACTCCGGGGTTTTAAAAATTCATATTTAGTCGATTTCTCTGAAAAGAGTAGCCCAAAAAGTTTTACTCATACGAATTGGGAATATTTGTATCAACTGTTGGCGGCGCTGCAAAGCGTTGACCTTGAAATAATAGCGACTCCGCAACAAAAGGCTCAATGTATTATTTGGCTCATAGAAACGAAGTCTGTAGTTACCGTACAAAGAAACTTTCGACGTAACTATGATGTTAATCCGCCTAGAACTGAACCTTCATTACGCAACTCAGTTTCTTAATGTACAATTCTTAAATTCTCAAAGAACCTTTTTAATGAAATTTTGACAGTTACGTGGATATAAACGTGCTTAAATAGTCTGTTAGTTGCTTGTAAATAAAGGCAGAAATCAAACAAATTTGAAAACAAATATTATTTTTCAAAGATGTCTACTTAATTCAAATGTGAATAATTTTTTTGAAGGTGAACAAATAACAATACAATTTTATTATATATTTAAGTTTTAAATATCAATAAAACATAATACCTATCAAAATGTCTCATAAGGGTCATTAAGTCATTTTTCTATTGTTGCTTTTACGTATATAAGATAACTCACATTAAATATAAACATACCGAAAAGAAACGCTATTAAATTTTTTTTTTTTTTAGAATATTTCTAACTACTATACTTTACAAATCTTTAGAATATTACTGTGGATATTGATGTTTTATAATTGATGTTATAATTTCAAGGGAAGTATTAAATAAATTTCAAATTTCTTGTATAGTTATATTTCAATTCGAAATTACCTTCACTTTTGAATTATGGTAAAAATAGAAGAATTCTATATGTAAACAGGAATCCGAAGATAATTATTGTAAAGATAAATAAAAAAAAAAAAAAAGAGTTTACTAAATTATTTCCTCTAATACTTTTATTTGTTTTTCCTGTTGCTTTTGCATTGACCTGTTAGATTTAGTTTGAATATAAAAAAAAGTTGCTGTGAAAAGAATATTTTTAAAAACCAAATAATTAACATTTCCGGAATATTTTTACTTGTTTTGCAGATGGTATCTTCAAAAATTATGCTTCGTAATCCTTACGAACAGCATCTGCTTTTCTTATAAAGCATAATTTATTTATTTCATTAAAACAAATATCGGAAACTACAAAACAACATGAAAATGTGAGCTTTAACGTATGGTTTGCTGACTTATTGATAAGGGTCTTTATATTTGTCTACATTTTTGTGAAATTTCATGAAGGTAATTTTGAAACTTAAATCAAAATTATTTATTCATCTTATCTGCATAATTGATGTTAATTATTTTATACTTTTATGTGTAGTCCATAAATATTTCCTTCTTTGTTAAATATTTTATATTACATGAACTTATTTCTTTATTATTTGGTACATACGTTTCCTGATCTCACAGACTCCGTTTTTATGTATTTTCTTAATATTTTTTTCCAAAATAAATAACATATTCTAGTAAATTTCAATTCATTTTTTCATTCATTTGTAAATTTTTAAATCTTAAATTTCATTTTTCTGTTTTTACAATTTCTTATTTAACAATTAATACGATCTAAACTCCGAAAAATTCCCACTTTTGTAGTTTTCTGTTATGCAATATCATCATTTACGTTAAAAGGATATTTCTTAGCAGATATTGCATAAATATTTTCAAGAACATACTTATTGAAAGATTTAAGATTTAAATACGGGTATTAAAACGATTAAAAAAAACAATTCAGTCAAATATAGTTCTGTCTTTGGTGAACTTAAAAATGAATTTTCGATTTTATAAAATAAATATTTAAATATGACAAATATTTCTGATAAAATATGTTATATTCGGGTCTAAACTTTAAATGTCATTTTATTAATCCCACATAATTTGGTTATAAATATTGATACTTTTATTTTTGCTGACATTTCGTTCATTAAAGTTCAAAATTTTTATTAAGAAAATGTTTAATGCAATTGGCATATTTGAGCTATAAATA
This sequence comes from Latrodectus geometricus, assembly GCA_026290005.1. NCBI lineage: Eukaryota > Metazoa > Arthropoda > Arachnida > Araneae > Theridiidae > Latrodectus > Latrodectus geometricus. The sequence continues at coordinate 27,122 of JAPDSC010052814.1, read as the reverse complement.
CAATGAATAAATAATAAATATATTTATAATTTTACATATACTATTTCAGATAATTCAAAACCGCATATATAAGAACAAAAAGGACTTTTTATAACAGTTAAATTAAAAATAAAAGAGCTTTGAATCAAGCAATCATTTCTAATAAAAATTTCATTTGAGAATTTTTTTTATGCAACTTTATGTATAATTTATTTAAAAACCTTTTTCTAGGGCCTTTTTATATTATACAGAGAACAATTTGAAGACGGAAAATGTACAAATGTAGGTGAATAATATTAAATTGAAATTTCCATCTTATTTTTTGGTTTTAAATTTTAATTAGGAAGTAAGGCTATATTTTAGAATTCGGGCAATTAGGTGTGAAATAAATATTTATTTTTTAGCCTAAATCTGTAGTTATATATATCATCTGCTTCTTCCTATTTCAATTTTGTATAGATATCCATTTATATCTTTTTACTAAACTTACAATGAATTTTTAATATTGTGAGTTTATGTTTAACATCACTTGAAGTTGAATCCTTTTTTGATGATGGAATTTTTCAGTGGTTTGAAATTTACTGCTAACAAAAAAACATGTTTTACTAATTGGTCCAATTGTGTAAATATTCTGATAGCAAAAGATAACCAAATAATTTTACATTTCATAGAATTGATGCTTGAAAATTAGTTTTTCTAATTTTATTAAACACAATAAGTACTTTTAATAATATATCCGTCATCATATATTCTGTAAATAAAATTAAAGTATAGAAAGTTTTAAGGATTGAAATTTTTTAAGGCAATAACATATTTTCAAATCATTGCAATTCAACTTTACTAATTTAAACGACATTTTAGTTTATCACTTAATAATATTTTATTAAAATTAAGTGAAGGATTAAAAATTAAAGCATCTGTGTGTGGATTTAAAAAGTAAATTTTAAGAGGTAAAAAGGAACAGCTAACCTGCTCAACTTCATTTTTCCTTCACGATGTCTAATAAGACCGGGATCTAGAGTTTACAATATATTCCAAACCTCTACAAACATCCATGCTGCACATGTGGGACTTAAGCCAAAAAACAGTTGAACCGAAAGCCAAGCTATAGTGAACAATTCAAAAGACCAGCACCCCAGATAATTATCCAATTTATCAATGTGAAACACATTTTTCTAGCATGCTTGATGCGTCGTTGATAAATGATTGATGCAACGTTAATTTTATTTTAACATAGCTTTGAATCAACACATATCACACTGTCACGATTAATCTGCCCAATTTTATATTGTTGGTCACACAATGAAAGTGATATAGTTATTCAATTATTATTAAGATTAACCAAATCCATGTTTGCCAAACATCAAGTTAATTTTTCTGTCTAAAATCATTGCTAAAGACATAGCAGTACCATTAAATCAATTAGGAAGAACATGCTTATCATGAACACAACATCGTAAACTGCTCTGTTCCTAAGTATGTTTCGTATTAAATATTTATCGACATACTGAAGAGATGAAAGCTCAGTTGACCTTACTCACAGCGTGAAGGTTGTACATCGAATATTTCAATTGGAAGCTGGAAGCGCTATTACTACACCCAACCTTGATTCATATGTTGAATTAAATATTTTTTATATAACACTTTGCTCAGCGAGAATCATAATATGCAATAGTAGCATACATGCTTAAAATAATTATATTTACTGGGAAAATTATGTCATAATTGAAATCAAAAAATATTTTTCTTAAGTTGAGTATAGATATATTCAACACAAAAAATTATTTCCAATTATTAGATTTGTTTTAGATAGCATTCACATTCTAATATATTTTCAGTTAATCTGTTATATTTTTCAAAATCGTTTAAAAATTTAAACTTATAAAGTAGAATCAACATTAAGGCGAGTTTATATTTCTAGATTCTTTAGGTAATGCTGTTAGAATTTTCAAAGAATCATGGAAAAACATGAGATTTTACGGTAGTAATTTCTTAAGTTTATGTCAACAATTACGGTAACAATACGTAAGCTTTCTTTGTATCTTTACATAATCACACATTTTCTGATCGAATAATCTTTTTTCCTTCTAGTAATAAAATGCAGCATGTTTAGTAAAATTTACGAAATTTTACTGAGATGATGCAAAAATATTTTATTAAAAACACAAATTCCGAAGCACTGTAATTGCCTTAATATTTTCTTTTCTTTAATGAAAGAAATACTAAATTGCAACTCATATTTCAGAAAAATTTATTTTAGAAGACAATCATTCCAAAAATATATATATATATATCTTGATGCAATATTTAATGCAGAAAAGAAAATGGAATTTGGATTTAGTGATCTATATTTTTTTTAATATATCTGTGCACTCTGACAATAATCGAAAATTACAATTCATTTTTCCAAATTTTAAATAGTTAAAGTATTGTGTAGGAGTAAATTCATTATAAGCGACATTGAGCCTTTTAAAAATAGATTTGTCACACTTTCTTGAGCAACTAAGTTTTATTACTCATGTATTTCGTTTACCCATTGAATACAAACGGGAATCATTTATTAATATATAACTATACGAAGTATTCTGAATATGTAATTTAAATGATTTAAAATAATATCATTTATTTTATTCAATTATATAAAAAATATATATAAAGCATTTAATAAAGTAATTTAGCATAACCCTAACTTTATATTTTTGGATACCTTATCAGTTTCCATTAAAATAGTGGTAAAAAATGTTTTTGTGAATAAATATGAAAACACCTTTCTTGACACTAAAGAAGGGCGTACATATTAATTTATGTCCTTTATCTTAATGTGTTGTGAAGATGTAGAATTATCTTTAAATGTAAAATTTGATTTAAAACCATATAAATTGCACGTTTTTCAGAAAATTAAACCGAAATGTTTGAAGATCACACACATACACTTCGTGTTTAGATCTGCTTAAAATACAAGTTTCTTAAAGATAATCTTAAAAAGAAAGATTTGTGGTACTTTTACTGCTTTTTAGACATTTTGACCTAGCATATTTCTTCTAAAATTAAGGAATATGTAGACTCATCATTAATAATTTAAAGAAAAGACCATAAATGTCATATAGATTCTCATAATGTAACAGTTTCCTTTTCTTAAATTGTTTATCATGTTTTAAAAAAAATCATTTTCTTTAATTTTACAAACTTTAAGTACATATTTATTTTTGGATAATTTTGTCAAACCTTTAATTTCAGATGATTATTACGAAAAGCAGTAAAGAAATTGCTTGATTCCAAAAATTATTAATGACGCTATCTTGCGTGTTTGTCATTATTGTATTTTCCTTCAGGCTTTAAATCTACTTAATGATTCATTTATTCTCTTTTAAACTAAAATAAAATAAAATTTTAGATAACGTTAATTTGTGAAATTGATAAATGTATTCAATTTTCAAGTAAATGCGAAATGAGGAATTTCATTCAAAATCAAACATCAACTTATTAAAATTAAAAACGTTTCCTGAACTCCCTTCAAAACTGATCACAGTTCGAAGAATAAAGCCCTAATGGATATTTAGTAATAAGTATATATAAAGCTCAGTAATGAATGCCATTTTTTCTATATCAAGACATATGCACATAATGGATAAGTATACGTAAAGCTTAGTAACAATTAATATGTTTTTTCTCTTACATCTCTAAATGTATAAGAAATTAAATTGTTTTTATGGCTTATAAATTTACAACTAAATTCTAGAATAAAATGCATTTTTTTTTTAATTTCGAAGACTAACGTTGAAAACAAAAGTAACTGTCTCCTACTATTTAAATAAACCCTTTTCAATTATTATTTATACAATTGTTTTGCTAACAATATTAATAAAGTAAATCCACATTAGCAATAAAGTTATTAAGAACAATCTGTGCTCCATATAATAATAATAACCGTTCCATTGAATCAATTCAAACCAAGTCGTTAAAATGTATATCGTTTGCACGAAAACAGTTTTTAACATTAAATACTAATATGTTTCAAAATAGCACCACAGCAGCCGACTTGTGCTATGATCTTCAATACTTTTATAATGTTAATCTATTTGAAGCAGAAAAGCTAAATTGCAATGATATGAAAAAATCTATTACCAAAAAAGAATTCTTTACTTGAATGTTAGGATTTGTAGGGATTTATTTTGATAACATAATGGATGGATTAATAGTTGAAGACAGATATTTTATGGTATCATCTTAGGAACATATGCTGTAATGAGCGAAATACACTACTGGCAATTAAAATTGCTACACCAAGAAAGCGACATGCAACAGAGGTGAAATTTATACGAAAGGAAGAAGGTGCTTTGATATGTAAATGATTAGCTTTTCAGCGCATTCAGACAAAGCAAGCAAAAGTAGCGAACCTACATTTTGTTTAAATGAGGAAATTGTTCAGCCGGTTCGAATTGTAGCCTACCGGGATTGCGGTTTATCTTATCGCAGTATTGCTGCTCGCGTCGGTCGAGATCCAATGACTGTTAGCAGAATATGCAATCGATGGGTTCATGACGGTAATACGGAACACCATGCGGGATCTCAACGGCCACCTATCTCTAGCAGCCGAGAAAACAGGCATATTATCCGCATGGCCGTAATGGATCGTGTAACCACGTCACGAGCCGTGAGTCAAGAAACGGGGTCGTTTGGAAGACAACAAGTGTCTGCACGAACAGATCGACGACGTTTGTAGCAGCATGGATTCTGATCTCGGAGACCATGGCTACGGCTTCCCTTGACGCTGCGTCATAGACCGCCTTCAATGGTGTGATCAACGACAAACTTGGGCGCACGAATGGCGAGACGTCATCTTTTCAGATGAATCCAGGTTCTGTGTACAGCATCATGATGGTCGCATCCGTGTTTGGCGGCATCGTGGTGAACGCACACTGGCAGCGTGCATTCGTCATCGTCATACTGGCCCCTCATCTGGCGTGATGGCATGGGGTGCCATTGGATATACGTCTCGGGCACCTCTTGTTCGCATTGACGGTGCTTTGAACAGTGCGCGTTACATTTCTGTTGTGTAATGACCCGTGGCTCTACCCTTTATTCGAGCCCTGCGAAACCCTACGTTTCAGCAGGATAATGCCCGGCCGCATGTTGCCGGTATTGCTCAGGATCTATCCAGCCAACTTTTTGAAAATTTAATCACTTGTTATTTCTAGTATAATGTATTTGTCCAATAAATATCATTTTGTTATCTGCATTTCTTCCTGGTGTAGCAATTTTAATGGCCAGTAGTGTATTATTATGCATTTCAAAGGTGAAACTTGTAAATATGCATATGATAGCATTAATTGTAGCATCCAAAGCAGCCGTTCATGCAATACAGCACTCATCGGTCTGTTTTCCACCAACTTCAAATCCTGAAGAATGACTTGGGATACGAAAAATGAATTTCGGGTGTTCTTTTTCCACAATCTGTCACCCATAAATCATTCTCATTACTTTGTGAAATATACATACGAAAATAACAATCTAAGTAAATGAAATTCTTTTTCTGTATGATTTCCAAATTTTTGTTTCTAGTTAAGCTGAAAATTTCTGCGCAGAATCCAATAAAATTTATATCATAATTTGATCTCCAGCATACAATAAAATTTTTCATTTCAGTTTTATGAGGCCAGCATTTAAAATTAATTTAGATTATTAATGCTTATTTGAATTTTATGTCAAGTTACTTGTGCTATGATGTAATGCTGACGCAATTACGAAATTTGATTCACATCAAGAACGATAACGGGAGGATTATTCTAACTTTTTAGAAATTGTCATCTGCACATAACAGCTGGCAGTAGAAAAAATGGGTATAGAATAAAATTCTTCCTCGATCTATATACCGACCTTGTTATTTGTTTTAAAAAATTATATATTTATTAAAGTTTTCGATTTTTGAAGGAAAAAAAAAAAAAAATCTCCCATGTGTAAGTCTTTACTGACACGCTGGCAGTCAGGAAATGCATTGATAACAGATTAAAAAGAATTCTAAATAAATATTTTGGAAAGTAAGAAGAATATTTTTTCAATTCACTATCTCATTCCATTTGATTTCAGTTCATTTGCACTTAATATTTCCTTTCGCGGTGCAAAACAGCTTATTGAACAATATTTAGTTAAGTTTGTGCTGAACTGGGTAATAAGTGCCTGTATTCTAGTAATCAGAAGGCAGTGAGTTCAAGACTAGACCCAGCAGAAGATCTAACAAGTTCACTCAATGGATCTGGGACACGTGAAATATTTCTTGGTTGCAATGTACTCCATATGAAACTGTACTTTTTAAATCTGAATATTTGATTCCAAACAAAAATTATTAACGAGATGTTACGATATAGAAATAAAATTAATTTCCTGATGTTAAGATTTATTTTTTACTGTTTTATATCTCTCGTTTTATTACCATATTTTTAATTGGTTGTTATATCTATAATAAATAATAAACTTTGAAAGTATATTATTTTATATAAATAGTTGTTTTATTTACATAAAAACTTATTTTTAAAAACGAAGATTAAGATAAAAATTTCCCATTTTTTTCAATCATTTATGAAAATATATAAGCATTTATGTTAATTCTACTAACAAATTATTCAATTTTTAATTAAAATTAGGTATAAAAGGAAGTTAATTAAAACTTGAGAGATCACAAGGATTAAGTACTCACAGAACAAATTATATAATCTAATTGTAATAAAATCTAAATATAAAAGAACTATGTAAAAAATGTCATTGTAGAATTGTTTGAAAAACGAAAATTCCCTTATAAAGTTAAAAAAGAAAAAAATAAACATCCAATTTATTACTTATTTTAACGAGTCTAATTTTAATAATAATTTTCTAACTTCTTAAAATTTCATATTTTTGAACAAATTAAATAATATAGATTCCTTATTTTTTAAACTTGCTGTGATGTCACATTTTTTTTTACATATTTTTACCCTTTTCATATATATATATATATATATATATATATATATAACACAGCAACTAAGAAATTAATTTAATCGAAAAAGTGAAACTAAGTTTTTTTATACACTGCTTATAAAATGCTATAATTAGACAGTTTTTAACTATAAAAATCTAAATGAGAAAAAATATAGAAAAATAAAGCGTAATAATAAAGCTGTTGTTGGCTTGAAGCAGAGGATTCTGAAAATTCTCTCAGCTCTTTCGATTCAACACAGTAACTAATTTCCTGACTAATAACATTAATAACAAGCCTTTCATTGAAACACCTGCTTCAGATATTGAAAAAATTATTAAACATCTCAAACCCCAAAAAAGTCCCGGTCATGATAAAATCAACAACAAAATTATGAAACAGCTCCCTATTAGAGCAATTTTCTTTAAAAAAAGTGCAACCGCACTTTTCCTGTTAGAGTAGGAAAAGATATCTTTCTGGACAGACCCATTCTTGCAGACGTACCGCAAGGATCCCTGCTGGGTCCTCTCTTATTTAACATCTATATCAATGATATTCCGCAACACCAAAATACTATGCTCTGCTTGTTCGCGGATAATACTGCCGTTTTGTTCACTTGCTCTCTCTACTGGAAAATCCTTGCTACCCTTACTGAACACCTCATGGCCATTGAAGAGTGGCTTAGTTAGTGGAAAATTAAGATAAATTCAAAGAAATCCACTGCTGTCATATTTACTAGGAAACGTACTCTACCCCCTCTGATTCAACTAAGAAGTTTTTAGGTCCCCTGGTCAAATAAAGTCAAGTACCTCGGTCTTACATTAGATAAAAAACTTACCTGGAAAGCCCATGTTAATAAAACCAAGAATAAATTTATTTCTGCCAAAACTTCACTCTACCCCTTAATTGCCTACAAATCGAAGCTCTCCATGGCGAACAAGCTATTGATTTATAAATAATACCTTCGCCCTATTATCACCTATGCAGCCCCAATCTAGGATGGTGCTGCGGAAACGAGCCTGAAACTTCTTGAGGGTCAGCAAAGTAAATTTCTTAGACTGATCACTTAATCAGGCTTCTACATCATAAACAATTTGGGAGTCCTTCCCTTATCAAGATACTTCCAATTCCTTGCTTTTCGCTTCTACAACAAACTTTATGAAATTGATAACTCTGAAATTCAAGCAATTGAAAGCTACAGTCCCTATGAACTTTCCAATTTCAACAGACCAATTGTGGTTCTGCAAGCTAAACCACTTTCAAGCTTATCTATTCGCCTCCCAAAAAATGGAATTAAATAATTTCTTTCTTTCTTTCTTTTTTTTATAATTAAAATTTCCATAAATAAGAAATCTTGATTTGTTTGTAAGCAAACAATGTTATGACTCTTCAACAGTGGCGGCATCTGACAGGTCCCTTTGGTATTACTTTCAAGATTATTTTCTTGCAACTATCCTGTTTTGTAGTGGTTTCTATTTTTGTAATCAACCTTGTGAATATTTTTGTATATATATATATACTTAAAAAAATAAATAATTAAAAAAAATTGTATTTATATGTATGGATATATAATAGAATAAAAAATATTTTTGTCTTCATATAGTTAATACTATGTTTATAAACTGTAATTTAAAAATATTTTCTTGCACTCTTGTTTGTAATGTGTATTCAAATTTTTCTTTTTATGTTTATTCAATCTCATGCAAAGAACCCTCGTTGGGAGCACTTTAACGTAAGCAAAATTTTTCTTAAATATTTTGTTTAAATAATCTTATGTTTTGAAATCATTATGTTAATCTCAACTAAAGTTAGGCGTAGAAAAATTTCTTAGGAATAGAAGGGACATGGTCTTTTATGCTAGGAACCTAACAAACACTAGAGGAAGAATGGATCTAGTGTTTGTTAGGTTTAGCCTGCAAACACTAGATCCATTCTTCTCTTTCGATTTACGCTCGCATTAGTTAAATCAACCGTAACCATTCAGTAAGTGAATTCCCAAATTGCGATTTTACTGCAATCCCTCAATTCTGGGGGTTGAATTTGTAGTATTGCAGTGAAGCCAATTGCTTCTACCAAGGGGCTTGGGATAGTCGGTAAACGGACAGAATTTTTTGACCGACTTAAGTCGGGATAGCCGGTTAAGGGGTTAAAGAATATTTATTAGTTTATTGAAGAATTGTATGAAGAATCAGCTTGTTTTATGCATATGTTTCTAAACTGTTAATCTATAGAATTTCAAAAACTTGGTTTGAAATGAATTTCTATATTTTTGTAACATTGTTTGCTTATTATATAGGAAATTTTTCATACAAAGCAAGCTAAAAAATTTTAACACAGCTGTGCAATTCCACTTATTTTGTATCTATAAACAGAGATTTCAGTCCTTTGGGAGTTTTTCCATACCTAAGAGAAAAATCATTAAATGGACCTTTAAATCTGACATTTATTTTTATAGATATACCACTTTTCTGAGACAAATTTTAGTCCATATTAAATAAATTTTTAATTTGGGTTGCTTAAGATATCAACTTTTAGTACTTAAATTTTCTGAATATTTTGGTTTCTTCGCTCAGAAACCGAAATTTATTCCTATTTAAGTGAGACATTTCGTTTGTGTAGAATATTCAGTATTATTGGTGTTAATGGAGTAATGTAAAGGATAAGCATAATTAATTTTCTTCTTTTAAATTAATCTATTCTATCAAAATCCCTTTTTTCCATTTAAACAACTAATACTATTTAAATGTATAATAGAGCAATACAATTACATGCAAATTTTACGACCGATGATTCCTTCAAACTCATCGCTTGTCCATTTTTGGACCTTGCGCCATAAAACCAAATCAACCAACCAACCATCCTTCAAACACATCAGCTCCACAAACAAGAAAGGACTCACACTGGTAAATTATCCTATAAATTTATTTTAAAGAGGTTTTGTATTTACTAAATCCAACACTCTTAAAAATATGAAAGGACTCAAAATGCAGTTGAAACATATAAACGTAAAATTTGTGATCGAAAATTTGTACAAGCAAGCCATATCAAAAAACATAAACGTATACAAGTAGGATTGTGGCCATATAAGTGTAAATATTTTGCATTAGGATATGAAGCAGGTAGTGATTTCATTATATGAGGGTTGAATCACAAGCGAGAGCCAATTGATGAATGTAAGTGATGAGAGCAAAGATTTACTTTGCGTCAATCAAATATAATCACAGAACATTTATAAAAGAATTTTTCACTGTCACTACCATATGCCATAATTCTTAAATTTATTCATATTCTCTTCAGTAACACCAGAACGGAATACAGAAATCCTACATCACAGAATTAAATGTTGCCTCTGGAAATGTTGCGGTGCAATATTTTTTATTTTTTATTATATTTTGTATCTCGATAGGTATTTTGATATTCTGTCTGGTCTGTCTGATTTTCCACAACGAAGAACAAGTCTCTCGTATGAATTCGAAATAGAGAACAAAATATGTAATTGCGAATTATTTTCTTATACATTCAATCAAGAATATGGTCCGAATTCAAATTATTCCACCTATTTTGAATATCTACAAAACAAAATGAAAATATAATATTTTACAGAAACGATATTGTTTGATACCTCTTCACAGCTAGTACTTATTGTGGTATCCCTAATTATTTATGTAACTTTCTACACCACCCATGGAAAGAAGGTTATGTCATAATTTTCTTTGAAATAAAAATAAGCTGCAAACTTTTCTATGTAGTTCAAAGTTCCATTATTTGTAATTGCTTTTTTTTAATTGTTTACTTGACAAGGCATCTTTCCAAAAACATTTTTATTTTATTGCAATCTAGAATTTATCTTATTTGCCCCTGTGTATGCAAGGGTATCAAGGGAATACTGAATATTCTATTAAATTTCTTTGATGATAATTCTAAGGAACTTTAATTTGTTCTTTTTTTTTTGTTTCATTATTACATTGTTGGACACCATGTCATCTAATGACAGAGATGCCATAGGCGGGCTTTCGATGGAAAAAACTTATCGAGCTAACATTAAAATATGTAAAATTTCATTTTAAGAATAATATTAGCATTCTATTAAATATAATATTTTACTTCGAATAAAATTATTTTTATTCGAAATAAGAAGTTCCGTATTTTTCCCACATTTAAATTCCTTTTTTATTTTGGTAATTATATCTTATATTAGGGCAAATAATTTCAAATTGTTGTTGTTTTAAAAAAAAAAAATTATTAAATTTCTCATTAATGTATCGCTCAATGGGTATCATGAATGTTAATAGAAATTAATTTTTAAAAAATTATTTCTCCGGTCTTTGATATCTTAATTGTAAGCTAACGTGTATCAGCTTAACTAATTTACTTATTAGAATTACTTCTACACGTAACCATGACAGGACGTTCTAAAAGAAGACTGCCATTCAGTAAAACAAATAACAAGTTTATTGAAAACGCTTCTTCATTCTATGACCGACTCTGCCCCGGTCGACATACATCAACTCTCTTTATTGTATTTGCCCTCTAGTGGCGATTTTACATTTCTCACATTATTGTATTCGCCCTCTATTGGTGATTTCACATTTCTCACATTCGGCAAGACTGGCCTTACAATTGTCCTCAATTGGTAATTTAAAATTTAAACTTATTTACAATACAAATTTCTTTAACATTAACAATGAAACGTAACTAAAGGACATAATGAGAAAATTATAAAGGAGTTAATATCAGATTAGTTTAAATTAATTACAACTATATTTACATTAGAGAAATAATCATTATTTTTCATTCACACAAACAATTATATTATCATTAACAATAAATTTACATTTTCCATTAAAGTAGAAAAATTATCTTATAAAGTTTTTAAAAAGTTACGTGTTAAACACATATAATAATACTAACTAATTTTTACTAATAATAAATATCTGAATATGTACAAAATAATAATACAATCTTGTTTTTTTATTTGAAATTCTTAATTAATACAATTCTTAATTCCAGCACAATTAATTATGACAGATGTTTACAATAAAATAAATGAACTTAAAAACATAACAAAGTATTCGATAAACAAATGTTAACCAACTCTTTCATACTATTTGATAAATATTTCAGTATACAATATATCATCTTTGAATTTATTTTTAGAGTCAATAGTCCATTATAGAGTATACTGTCCTTTAATTTTAGTTCTTTTTACTAAAATTTACTTTTTACTCAATACTGTCCTTTTTTTTTTAAAGTTTTCTTTAAAAAAAATAAAATTGGAATAATCTTACCATTCAGGATTCCTCATTCACCTTTAGTTCTTGCGTGTAGATCTATATGGATTGCGTCTAGGGCTGTTTGGAGAATAATTATCATCACTATCGACACTATCGATATCACTGTCTTCATCAGAATTCGGTTCATTTATCCATGATTTCAGTTGACTAATATGAGCTGTTGTTACGTAGAAGTGCCCTTTTCTTTTTTCTTCCAGCTCACACGGCAGATGTCGCTCACACGGTAGAGTCACACGGTAGATGTCGTTCGGCAATACTTCGGTAACAATAAGGGGGCCTCGATATTTAAGTTGTGTCTTCGTAGGTTGGCCTGTAGATTGCGGAGATCTTTTCATCACGACAATCTCTCCTCGTTCAAATGTCATAGCTCTACATCTCTTTTTATCGTAATACTGCTTCATTTTTTGTTGACTTTCTTCCATCAGTCCTCGAGATTCCTCCTGCAGTAGAGATGGATCTTTCCAAATCTGAGCTTCTTCATCAGCTAACTTTCTCAAAGTTCCATCATTGAATCGTGGAGAATAACCATGGAGCATTTCAAATGTAGTCTTGTTCATTGATTTGTTTACAAAATTGTTCAAGTTTCTCTCAACTTCATGTATTTTAGCATCCCAATCTTTATTATCTTGATTTTCCATACCCGTCGTTATGGTAGACAATATTGTTCTATTAACTCTTTCAACCATACCATTTGCACATGGTCGCTTCGTACAATTGAGTGTATGATGAATTCCATTTTCAGTACAATATTGTTAAAACCGATGTGAAGTGAAACAAGTTCCTCTATCTGTAATTATTTCTGTAATTATTCTGTAATCATTCGAGCTTGCTTGAATGATATTTCTTTTCAATTTCAGTTGTCTTTTTGCTAACACAATAAACCAACAGCCATTTATTGTTCGATCCTTGTTGTAGAAGCATGCCTGCTAAGCCACTTGAACATGCATCGCAATGTACTTCTGTTTTAGCTTTAGGGTCATAATGAGCTAAAACAGATTGCTCTGTAAGGCTATTTTTCAGAAATTGAAATGACTATCCATGCTCTTCTTCCCACTTAAAAGATTCTTCTTTTTGCAAGAGTCGTGAGAGAGGTTCTGCTTTTTGAGCATATCTTTCCACAAAACCTCCGAAAGTAACCAGTTAAACCTAAAAATCTACGAATATCATGAAGATTCTTAGGAGTTGGAAATTCTTTTATTGATCTTACTTTTCTCATTCCTGCAATTATTCCCTCTTCATTAAAAATAAATCCTAAAAAGTCTACTTCCTTTTTACCAAATTCGCATTTTGATAATATTAATGTCAAATTAGCAGATCTAAGTCTCAAAAACCTCTTTTATTCTTCCAATCATATCAGTCCAATTTTTAGCTGGTATCAGAATATCATCTAAATAGCATAAAACTTTCTTATTTAACAATGGTCCCAATACTTGATGCATTAATCTCTGAAATTCTGAAGGTGCATTTGCCAAACCGAAAATCATACGTTCAAACTGACCTGTTTCATCTGGGGTAATAAAAGCAGATTTTAACTTAGCTTCCTCTGTTAATGGTATTTGTAAATAACCATGAGCTAAATCTAATGTCGTGAAAATATTACATTCACCAAGACATTCTAATAAATCATCAATTCGGGGCAAAGGGAATTTATCTTTAATTGTTTGATTATTTAATTTTCTGTAATCTACTACAAGTCTATCCTCACCAGTTTTTTTTTTTTTCGAACTAACAATACTGGACTGGCAAAAGGTGATCTTGTTTCGGAAAAAAACTTTGTTTTCTTTCCACTCCTTAACAATATTCCTAATAGAATTTCTCTCAGCTGCATTTGTTTTATAGGGACGTAAACAAACTGGTTTACTTCCTGGAACTTCATTTATTTCCATCTCAGTTAACGTAGTACAACCTAACTCATTTATATTCAATGCAAAACAATCTCTATAATCATTAATTAATTTCACAATTTCTAACCTTTTATCACAATAGATTGTTTCATCAATTTAATATCATCTATTTTAATTGCGCATTTATGTTTATTTACTGTGTATATTGCATCTTCAGTTACATTGCAAAAATTATTAAGTGGAATAATGTATTCAGATTTTAAATTCCAATTTCGCGAAATATCGGTTACCCTACTCAGGCATTGGTTTTCTTTTAATTTAATGTCTCAAGAGCCATTATTCATAATAGGAATCATCGTTTTACCATTTTTAATTTCAAAAACCGAATCGAAATTTATTTCTTTTCCCTCTAACAGTACAAGACCGTTTTTCATATCTTCCGTTTTCGACTGAATAAAATGTAGGCTATTTTTTTCTATTAGAAGAGGTTTTTCTGTTTTTAACTTTATTTGTTGATGTTTTAATTCAACTTCCACTTCAGAAAACGGCATACTATTCGAATACCAGATGTGCAATTCAGAGCCAATTCGGGCGAATGCAATTTCTGTTTTGTCTAGAAAGTCTCTTCCTACAATTAGGTCAAAAGCCATAGTATCATCATTCCCAATGAATATTTCAAGTGTTGCGCTGACGTCGTCAATTTCTAATTTCACTTGACTTTTCCCAAGAGTGAAAGCACCCAAGAGTTGCGGCAGTAGAGCCAAATCCAAACAATTTTCTCCTTAAAAGAATTATATTCAATTTTAATTTTATTGCAACTGATTTCTTAATTAGAGAAATGCTCGATCCCGTATCTATTAAACTATTTATCGAAGTCTCAGAATTATTTATTTTTGCGTTTTTCATATAAGCATTTAACGGGGATAGATTTTCAACGTTCACAGTCAAACTATTTTTATCTTTGTTTTTCAAACAATATCGTTGGGTATGTCCAATTTCACCACATTTTCTACAAATTAAACTTTTTCTTTCTTTTGGACAATCTTTAGAAATATGTCCATTATCATTACAGTTAAAACATTTAATGTAAATTTTATCACTGCGAGAATTAAAATTAGTGTTTCGTTTTTCTTTCGAATAAAAACTCTCAATTTTCGGATACCTTTTAAAATCGCGGTTTTCTCTTAATTCACTTTTGAAACTTCCATTTCTACAATGCTCATTAAATTTGCTTACGCAATTATCAAAATAAGATCTATTCTCATTAAACTTCGGGTTTTTGTTTTCAACACAAGACTTTATGCCGACTCTAACATTCTCATATAAATCTTATTTTTCACTTAAGTTTCCCGGATTAGTGAACTTAGTCCATTCATTTATAAAGTGATTACGAATTGTGGGGGAAACACTTTTCTTTATTTGTTTCGTAATAATTAAATCCTTAAGTTTCTCAAAATTCCGAATTTTAAGACCGTCTAACCACTCACTAAAATAATTTCGTAACTCATAAGTAAAATCTTTCCATGTATTTTTAGTTGTACGTGAATGTTCATAAAATTTCTGACGAAATCGTTCAGCACTTAAATCTTTTTAATAAAAGTTCTTAAATGTGATAGTAATCATTTGCTTTATCGTCCGGATCACGGGCAATACACTGAGTTATTTCGTATGGTAAAAGTCCTAAAAGATGGAAAACCCAATGAGATTCATCTAAACCTATTCATCACGCTTGTCTTTCAAATAATATAAGATAAAAACTTATATCGCCTTCATTCACATTATATTTTTGCATAAGCTGTTGAAAACTGCAAGAATCGCGTTTTTCTGAATTCGAATTATTCGCACTTTCATTCTGCAAACGTAATTTTTCTAGCTCAAACTCGCGAGCTGCATTTTCTTCTTGTAAGCGTAATTTTAGCTCTAACTCGCGAGATGCATTTTCTTCTTGTAAGTATAATTTTTCTATCTCATGTAATTTTTCTAGCTCAAACTCGCGAGCTGCATTTTCTTCGTCCTGTTTTTGAACTTCAATAATACCTTTAAATAGAACTTTAACAAATTCTTCCTCATAATTTTTAGAATTAATAATTATATTTTTTAATTCTATTATTTTAGAATCTTGGGGAACGTTTTCTCCCAATTCAGTAGCTAAAGTAATTAAATCTATCTTTTTTTCTTTCGCCAGAAACGAAGCCATGTTAAACTAAGCAGAATTCAAAAGCGCAAATAAAAAATTATCACTCACTTGAGTACACTTTCGTTTTTATCCACTGTTGACGTAACTCGTTGTAACTTCAAGAATCTTCCACCATAAATTCTTGATTCGTGTACATAGAATTAATCCCTTGTATGTATTAATTCAACAAAGATGGAGCGTATTCCATCTTATAATTCACAGCAACATGAATCCGCATCGAAACGAAAACCAAACGTAAAGCTAACGAAGAAGGGTAAAGCAATCCCACTTCTGAAATATAAGCTAACGTGTATCAGCTTAACTAATTTACTTATTAGAATTACTTCTACACGTAACCATGTAAGGACGTTCTAAAAGAAGACTGCCATTCAGTAAAACAAATAACAAGTTTATTGAAAATCCCGCTTCTTCATTCTATGACCGACTCTGCCCCGGTCGACATACATCAACTCTCTTTATTGTATTTGCCCTCTAGTGGCGATTTTACATTTCTCAAATTATTGTATTCGCCCTCTAATGGTGATTTCACATTTCTCAATTCTTCTATGCAACAATAAGGCGTAAAGTTGTACTGCTATGCCTAATCGGAAGCTAGATTTGACATTTTTACATAATATGAGCATTTATACCACATCTATCATTGAGCAATTGGATCCTATTTTTTATTCATGATTCAAAATTATTATATTTTATTGAGGGTACGTGGGATTTATTTTACAATTCTATTTTATTTCTTAGTAAAATATATATTCTAGAAGGAAATCAATATTGTAAGAGACTTTATAAATATTTTATTATAGTTTTTGGCAACACTTCCTACATTTTCTTAAAGACTAGATAGTGACGTAAAAATACATCAGAATTGTAAACATAAATAATTAATATGTTTAATGTTTCCTTTAATTTAATGCATTTAACCATAGGAATTCCGAAAGATATTTATGTCAGTAGATTTTATAAATATTTAAACTATAATTCACATAAGTTGATTGAATTGCAATTAGTTAAGGTATAAATTAAAACTTAATCTTCTAGATATTTGTTTTATGATTCTATGCAACATTGATTATGAATGACGAAAAGGGATTCCTTCAATCTCCAAACATCAAAATACATGAAAGAAGTCACAGTGAAGAACGACCATTTCAATGTAAATTTTGCAACCATGAATTCTTTCACTATCACCGTCTCAAGGTACATGAAAAGTCACACACTGGAGAACGTCCATATGAATGTAAGATTTGCGGCCGTA
>JAPDSC010052808.1:0-33673 GCA_026290005.1 Latrodectus geometricus | reverse complement strand
TTTAACACCAAGAAAATTTATTTTGTAGGTTACATGTTGACCTAGTATCAAATGATTAAATTTATAGACTTCTGTGAAGTTCAAAATCATTTGCATATCTCTATTCTGAAATTCTTATCATTTGCATATCTCTCGTCCCATAATATATGGTGTAAATTTCATGCTATTTGCATGCTTCCTTTGGGTGTTATTTTTATGGTGGCCATCAGCGTATTTCATTTTTTTTCAATTTCTTGGAAATATAAAAGCATAAGTATAAATAAAAAAGATAATTTTATATATAAAACACTTTTTTACTTAGCGAAATATTTATTTTGTAACAAATATTTTCAAATTAAAGATTATTTTTAAAAGCATGATAAATCAAAATTACAATTAATTCCATTCTTATTTAAAAATTATTAAAATATTGTACACATTATAAGGACTGATGATAACTTGTCTTATAACAACTTTTAAAAAGCTACTTAAAACTTTTTATCAGAATATTGATAATCTTGTTCCAACCCAGGTTGTTTTTAACAATTGGAAATATCAAAAATGATTTAGTTTAATAAACAAAGATGATGGATTAAATATTTATCTCTTAATATAAAAACATTTATTGAAGCATTATTAATATGCATATTATGATTATTAATGCATGTTTGCCTACATTAATGACTTCAAATATTTGGCATTCCAAGTTCAACCAAGTGAGAAACATTTTGTGCTCTTTTAGAAACAAGATTAAAATGTATTACAAAACATTTTTATTATGTACTTTATTGTTGTGTCTTGTTTTGAGCTTGATCTGATATGATCTTTTTTTAATTGCTTTTAAATTATTAAAAAAAATATGTGAAAAAGCACAATGACATGTTAAATATACGCAATAAAGAAATAGATTTAGCGAAATATAATTTTGCGGAATGAAATTTGTCGAGTCCTTATTTTACAAAAAAATTGATAATCACTAAAACTTTACGATGACATGTTAAAAATACATATCATCGTCAGGTTTTAGTGAATGTTATGGAAAATTTTTAAAATTTTTGTAAGTACTGGTTCAATGGTAAGCAATATTGTCCTAAAAAAACGTATGACTCTTTTCACCATTTTGCAATTCAATTTGGTCTACCTGTGTTCTTGGAAAAGACACTACCAAAAGAAAAATTTGGGAAAAATACGTAAATAGGATTTTAGATATTTTTATATTTCACGCTGTCTTCCAGGAGAAAAAAATATTGAAAAAGGCAATACGTTAACAAACATAAAATGTTGCT
The DNA here is from genome assembly GCA_026290005.1 of Latrodectus geometricus. Lineage (NCBI taxonomy): Eukaryota > Metazoa > Arthropoda > Arachnida > Araneae > Theridiidae > Latrodectus > Latrodectus geometricus. The sequence goes on along the minus strand of JAPDSC010052808.1, from coordinate 32,408 downwards.
GATATTTGATTGGTTTCACTTGAATAAAAAAATTGGAATAATTAATTAATATAATAAATTATGCATTTATTCTGAGAGTGAATCTTCGCTGAAAAAATCTTTAAATAACGCACTTTATCTCTATAGTATCATCGATTTGTAAAAATTTCAGTGAAACACTACTGTTGCCTTTTAGATTGTCAGTTGACGCAATTAAGAAATTCATTATAAAATCGGTAAAGATGCATACTATTGTTGATGCATTAATTGAATCTTGCATGAAGGATGTCTTTAGTTGCTTTATATAGACAAAGAAAAAAGTATTGATAATTAGGTTTCAACAGCACTATAAGATAGTAGAATATCACAATGTAAGATTATGTTGTAAATGAGACAATAACAAAATTGAAAACTAGTGCATTTTTTAGTTTACTGTTTTATGTGAGTACCAATGTTGTAGGCTTTGTTTTTTTCCCTTTGATTGAATTTCATATATTTGAAAAGAAAATGCAAGAATGAAATTTCATGTGTGAAACTCTTTAAACTTTAACTTAAGGGAATAATTTTTCAAAGTTATCAATGAATTTGAATGAACAAATGAAAAAAAATCTAATTAATTAATCTAAATAATTCGAATAAATCTAAAATCGAAAGAGTGCCTTCAAAACACTGCTCAGGAAATTAAATAAGATCATATATTATTACAAAAACAATTTTAATAAACACAAAAGGTGCACACAGAAAACTATTTACACAAATTCAAAACGATCAATTCATTATGCTAGAAATTTAAAGGAACTTATAGTTCCATTGAAAGATGGAACTATAAGATTAGATGAAAGTAATTTTCTCCATCATATCAAAATCTAAAGTTTTAAAATCATACAAGTAGTTGGCCACAGCGCCATCTATTAAAACTTTTTCTTTACAAATGTTGCATATTTGCAGCAAATAAGTGGTTACAATAATGGTTGAAAATGACATTTTAGGATAAATATCAATATTAAGTATTATGTTATTTACTTCTTCAATATGCGATAACTGGAAAGATCATGAAAAATTGGAGCTTTTACTGAATGGTAATATGAAGAAAATGCTGTGAAGGTAATATAATGCTTTTTAATTTACTTATATTCTAAGCACGGCTAATAAAACGTACAGCTCAATATTTGCACACGGAACACTTTCAGCAATTGCTGATTACGTATTGTGGTGAAGACAAGAAATAATTTCCATTTCACTGTTTTAATTAAAAATGTTTTTATATAAATGTATGAAGAATTTCTTTTATCCAACAACTATTAAATATCAATTGGTTGCTTACATTTGAATTCCTTTCAGATATCTTCAAAAAACTAAATTTAAATTATTAAGTAAGTTTTTTGTATTCTCTTTAAAGAAAAAGACACACACTTAAAAAAATTATACATTACCCTTTTTAGTAAGAAAAAATAATATATATTCATATATTCTATGATAAGCCAGAGATAAAATTTCTTATTAGTATTTTAAAATTTCCTATTAGTACTTTATACTTCAATTTATTTTTAAGATTCTACATTCTCAAGTTATATAAAAATCACATACAGGAACAAGCGTTTGGGTGCAGTGTCTTTAAGAAAAAATTTATGCAAATAAATATGAAATATTAAAAATTGCTAATTCTTCTACTTAAAAGTGTCTAAATTTGCAATTACGTTTTGAAAAATTATTCAGTTACCATAAATATTTATACTTCTTTAGTTTTTATGGCTGTAAATCTTGTTGATTAAATAAGGAATATTTATATAAATGAATAATTGATAGTCAAAGTCTATTTTATTTTTTATTTATTTTACTCATGATTTCTCATTTGGTATTATGATTGAGACGTCGAGTTCAATGGAAGTCCTTTTATTTAATATTAGTTTGGGGAAAAAGTTATCCATTATTTTTTCGGTAGACGTCTGTAGTGATCGCTATCTCGTGAGGTATCTATCAAACAATTTCAAATTTATGCTCATCGGAAAGGTGACATTTGACACTAAAATATTCTCTTGCGGTTTTTTGTTTGATTAATTCAGTTATGAGTACAAAGTTTTAAAAATAGAAGACAGCGAACAGAAAATTCGATACATTTTAGTTTTTCTTTTATAAGGGCGAAAATGCTAACCAGGTGGCTAAAATTGTGAAAGGTGTCTATCGTCTTATATATGACTGTAACAACCAGTTACGCACAATTTTGGTTTCGTCAATTCCGTTTGGGTATTTGGATGCTAAAGATGCACCTTGCATGGATACAACATCGTCGAGAATGTCTATAAAATATCAAAAATTATCAAACTTGAGAGCATGTCAGCAGTTGTAGCTTCGCACAAGACCTAAAAATCTACATGAAAACTGTTTTAAACTATTTTACAAAGCGAATCTGAAAGAAGTTATAAAAAGTTCAAGTAAAAATAATGGATTTCTTTTTCCCCAACCTAATGTGAACAATTAGGTTAGGCTATTTGTCAGAGAACAGGATTTTTTTCCCCTAAGGCTATTGCGACCTTCCCATACGTCATAACATTGTTCATTTACTTAACAGAAATAAGAAAAACGATCACTATGGAGCTACTGGAGTAACTTATGTTACGTAATATTTCGCTGCACAACTGCTAATAAATGTATTTATATACTTCAAGGTAGACCCAAAATGATGCCATTCAAAACACCAGATGGTTGTATGTGGTTTTGAATCCATAGTGAATGGAGTCTTGCACCTATGTGATAAGGTATTAACAAGTGACTCTCTAATTCGATCCATAACTCCTGTCTTGTTTATAAATACTATAATGAAAATTGTAATTCATCAGAAATTAGATCTAATATCATTCACTGGTTCATGGTCACAGTCTCAATACTAAGATAAGTGCTTACTCGTGATTATTGCTAAATGTAACAGATTCACTTGCTAGCTAAAATGCACTCGCATTTCCAACATTTATTTATGGATGATTTGTTAGAACATCGAAGATTGGTAGTTTTAAATTTGAAATACTGAGGAGAATAAGTTTTCCGATAATTTATTCACCTATAACTTGACTATCAATACAATTTGTTACTCTCCTCTATAGTCCATTACCTTTTTGTGTTCACAAATATTTGAATTATTTTATTATACACACACTATAGATCATCTGTCATACCAACTTAATGATATCTATGTGTACTTCTAGTGTTTAGCAAATAATTCCAAAATAGAATTCCCTAATTCACTGCATACATAGATCAAATCATTTACTAACTTTCTAAATATTGGACTACAAAGCATAAAAGTTCGACTATTTGTACATATTTCTCTTTTTTTTTAACAAGAAAGTAATTTTAGTTCATAAACATATTGTGAATGAAAATTTACTTCTTATGAAAAAGGCATCGTGATTTTAGCATGATATTTATGAATCTACAGGAAATTCTAATAATAAAATGATACAATTTGTTATCGGAAATACAAATAAAACATTTGAATCACCAACATAACCAGCTATCTCAACACTTTAAGCAACAATATCCTTAATAAATAAATATTTATAAAATAAAATCTTGTGAAATACTGACAAAGATGATTATAAAAGTATTAGGTAATATACACTTATATTCAATAAAAACAATCTCTCTGTGTTAATCATGAAACTAATTCATGATATTTCAAACGAATCCAATTATATTTGCTTTTTTCGGTTAAATTTGAAATTAAATTTCATCGAAAGCTATGGCCCAATCAGTAAAGTTGAATAGTTTTTTATGATCATAAAAAAACTATCAGAAAGTTTTATGATCGTAAAAAAACTATTATATTAGAACCTAGTATTATTAGAATTTAATTTTATACTATTTTTATATTTTAAGTACATAGCATTAATTATTGATGAAAGGGATCTAATAAATCAACGGATTTGTTATATAATTTCTTAGTTAAAAATAAATACTTTTGTATACTTATTTAAATGTTTAAAATAACAAATAGTTGAACAATATGACAATATTTTTCAAATAACGACCTTCCCTTTTTCTTATAAGATAGAAATATTTCAAAGAAAAAGAAAAATACAAGATTAAAATGGTATACTGAATAAAATCAGAAAAATAAATAAAGAATCAACTTTAACCTTAATGATATAAACTAGAAAAAATATTTAAGCCAAGTGAACCTGAATCTTATTTATGATAGACTCTTCAATATCTTCAGATAAAATAAGGCCAATCACAACCGAAACTAAATTAATGGAAATAAATGAGTTTCCTCTGATAGACTCACTTATAATAACAGAATCATTTATAAAATAAGTTTTGAAAACTTCAAGAGTATCAAAGTTTGTACCAAGATTAACTTGTGCATGAAACTATCTAGCAAAATTAATTTTGGATCTATATTACAACTATTTACTCTCACAGAAATATTCTTCAAATGCAAAAACTTATGGCTCCAATTTAATTGATTTTTAAGAAATTTATAACAATTTCAAATACATCTTTTTTAATTTAAAGTATTTATTTTTATCTGGATATAACTATTTTTATTGAAAATGTTTTTGGGAATGAAAAAATAATCATCAAAATTTACTACATTTGGTTACTATTATTGTGATTTTTGTTTTTAGTAATATATGACTATAATACTCATCTTAGCCATCAGATAGCTTAATGTCGATGCACTATAAGATAAAATAGAATATATTATAATTTTAAACAAATAAAAATAGTCTAGGAAACCAAAATTTAAATTTCTACAGATTCATTGAAAATTTCTACAGATTCATTTAAGTTTAATTTTTTAAATGCTTATACCGTACACATTAATTCTTATCTTTTTCTGATTTTAAGTTTTTATTATATGATTGATTACCTGCTTAAGATCCAGCAACAAATTTTTTGTAAGAAAAATATCACCTAATTTATAATCTTCTTTTTTTACATAATTATTTTTGAAGTCCTTAAGATAGTTTATAAAGAAAATATTGCATAATGGGGACATGTTTATTCTAGCAAATTATAAGTTATGAATTTGTTTCACTTTAGGAAATTTTTTATTAATTCAGCTAATTTGACAGGTATTTTAAATTTTAGTTTAGTTAGTTATTTCCATTATATTCACAAATTTATGCATTAAGGAATTTGCATTTTGTTATGCTAAAAAAGTGGATTGCATTGAATTAGATATTTCTAACCAGTTTACACCAAATTTTGTAAATTTTATTTCTTTTCATTATTCTCACAAAGAATCAAATAAAATTGATTGATTTTCTTTGATAAGATTTTCATTTTCCAATTAATTTTTATTTCAAATTAATTATTCTATATATTTCCAATCAATTTATTTAATGAATTATTTACTTTTACCAATAGAGATAATTTCAATTCGAGAATTTTATATCAAACTAAATTTTTTTTACTTAGAAATAAAAAAAGTTCTAAATATAATCCATGCTTTCTAAGCAAATCAATCGTTAAAAATTCCATACACATTTGTCCCATCATAATAACATGTCGTGTGTGAGACTTTGGATAAATCACAAAAAACGTGACTCACTAGACAAAAAAAAAACGAATATTAGTACTGTTGTGATAAAATAATAATACAATTTTGTTTATTAAATAATAAAATAAAATAATCTTATTTTTACCAAAACTTAGTTTATTTGAGTTCATAAATTTTCTACATTAGAAATGACAAAACAAACTGATTAAATCATTAAATAAATTTTGCTATATTTATGTTACTGACATTAAATCGTCAGCATTTAGATAAAAATATGAAGCACATGGAAATAATTAATAAAATATTTTAAATGGTTAAAATTAATTCAAGAATTTGATAGAATCAAACAATTTTGGGAACTTTAATAATTAAGAAATTATTAAAATTGTGATCACGCAAAACTAATATTAATGCTAAAACACAAAACTGCAGACGTCAATTAAAGTGTCTAAATAAGTTTGCTTTTTAAGATATAGCTTCAACTACACAAAAGAAATTAAATAATGATATTGATTACAGGCAATAACAATAATTTTTACTTCTCCTCATAAATTTTAAAAATATATGTTTACTTATAATCTGTATCCAAATAGGTAAAATAATATTTGATAATATCTAAGAAATGTTCCCATTCGATTTTTTTCAATTATTCCCTGTCATCATTAAAGCATTTTAGAGAAATCAACTTTGCAAAACTTTACTCAAATGAAGAAAAAAAAAACTTTATTTGAACTCATTTAACTTTATTGAACGTTTGAGATTTACACTAATACTGAGGAATATAATTTGTATGCTTATTGGAGATTTCTCTGTTATATTACTACTAGTGTGCCATCGGTAGTACATGTATAATAAAAAAATTAAAAATCCTATACATATACGCAAGATTATAATTATCCTTAAGGGAGTTTCTGGGTTTGAGATTTAACTGTAATAAATGTTTTTATTTCTTTCATTTTTTAGGAATATATAATAAAGGTTTTAAAAATTTAATCATTAATATCATTGTTTAATACGTATTTTGTATTCCATATTGAATGCTTAATGTGAGTATTTTCATTAGATTTAATAAGCTTTTAAAATATTATTCTGAAGTTTATAAAACATTAAATGCTAACCTGTTAAGCTTTAGCATTTAATGTTTAAACATTAAATTCTAAGCTGTTTCCGCTAAAATTTTGACTGCAATCTGCACTAGCATATTTAGTTTGGCAATTTCGGATCTTAAACGTGTTATGACTGAATGTTTTCAACATTTACGGACTCATACAAATTTCTCTTGACAGTAATATAATTAAAACATATTTTTTCTTCCAGCTTTTATTTAATTTCGAATACAAATTTCATACTTTTAATTATTTTTCTTTTTTTCAGAAATGGGAGCAAAGCAGTGTGGTATTTTATCCTGAAAGTTTCATATCTTAAATACTTAATTGATTTATAAAAAACCTGATTCTGTTTGGTTATGTGTATCATGAAATCTTATAATTTATTATTTATTTTAATTTTGTAGAAAAATAATTGGGTGGGCAATAACAAACGAATAAAAATATTATGGTAAATTGAAGAGATGTTGAGGCTAGATTCAAATTTTTTTTTCGAGAGCGAATAAGTATTTTTTACCTTTCTTTGTTTTTACTTCAAAAATATTTAAAGTATTTTATCTCTAATTTTATGCACTTGCATAAATTTTAAAACAAGGACACTTATAAAATACATACATGAGTAGACAGAGAAATATATCAAGTTGAAAAAACAAGTACAATCGTTAATGTTTCGTGTAATGGATTATTAAGTAAATGAAATTTGTAGTTCAGCTGGAGTGCATTTATAAATCGTTATTTAAAAACGAATTACACAAACAATGAGGAAGTCTAAAAACAGAAAATAAAACTCCTTTAGTTAACAAAATTTATAACTAAATTAATATTATATATACAAATGTTCACTCTAACTATTTTCGCAGTGTTTACGTTATTATTGATGAACTGTCACTACCATTTATTATAAATATTGATTTATTTCTGGGGGTATTTTCTCAATGATTATAATTTGAAGTAATCATATCATCTAATTCATATGTGCACAATATAGAACAGGAACACTTTATAAATGGATGTTAAAATTAAATTTTTTAAAAGCCCAGAATTTTAAAACTGATTTAACAATATTTGGAGCCCTGAATATAAATATGAAAAGTTTTTCTTATGAACTATGGTTTTCACATGACATATTACAAATATTTCATGCATTTCATCTGGAGAATGAGACTATGTTGGCTGCTAATAATAGGAAGCAATGGATTCAATTTTATATAGAATTTGTTTTTCGAAAACTTGCATTTTTTGTGCATTTTTAGAGGAAAATAGTCTTTATTTCGCGTCTAATACTTTTAGAGATTTGAAATTTGACTCCCAATATCACTGGTTTCAAAAGAATAATTCCAAAAAATCCATACCAAATTCTCTTTCTTTTTTGTACATGGGAAAAGCAGAAACATAGCACATAATTAAATTTGGTTTATTTGGAGCACTGAACCATGAAATAAGTTTTTATTAGCAGTACTTTTTATATGTATTTGAATTCGAATTCATTTTTTAGGAGAAAGATTCTCTATTTTTGATTCTAAAAATTTTTAGAATTATTTGTTTTTAGAAACTTTGGATAAAATTTTTGTTCAAAAAGAAATGAAAATTTCCCGTTTAGTTGTATGTCGGTATAGAATGACTTTTAATACTATTATTATTCTGAACTGAGTTTCTATTTATGACGTATTAGTATGGTAATCAAATCAATGAAAAGTTTTCTCTCTTTACCGTGAAAACATAACAAATAGTCTCATATAAAAAAATTTTAATAACAAATCTTGCTTATTAATGACTCAGTCCATAGTAAATGATTTTTAATACACACTATGATCTTAATATATTTCATAAATTATCAAACTCAAATCAAAACAAGACAATAACTATTAATAAATTAAATGAGATCTATATATTATAATAAAGCGACAACCAGTAACCTCTAGCATAACCAAAAATTTCTCTAAATTGCCAAAATTTTCTTTCTTATAAAACATTTTATCATGTAGCTGTATACATAAACAACAAAGCTATGTGTATGGATAAAAAATCTTACTTTCTATTATTTTTAGTTATCCTAGGAAGCAATATGTTATTTCATGGAAGTCATAATTATGCTCGAAAGTCATTTAATATTTTTTTGGTATACTTTTTAGATTATACTTTTATTTGGCAACAGCTACTGTTTTACTTATGGAATAGTTCCAACATTTAATCTTGGCAATGATAAAGACCTAGCAAATTGAAAAGTACTTTCTTATATAATCTAATTTAAACTCAAAGCATGCAGAAATTTGATGAAACAAAAAGTTATCTAACATTTTAATAAATGCTTTTGTGTAGGCGAATATTGCAAAAAGTAAGGTAAATGTTCATTTAAAGTTAAGCTAAAAATTTATTTCAGGCCTTGTAGTATTTAATAAATGAGTTCCTTACAAATACCAATAAATCTTCATTTATATTATTTAGAGAAAATATTTAGAAATTTATTTTCGTTAAAAGTAGTATATATTATTATGTTTATATTTCTTTCAACCCAGTGCTTTCTTTCTGTGATTAAGTTTTAAAAACATAATCTACTAATTCATTCTTATAAAATTTGTTATATCATTTTTCGCCATTTATGGCAAATTAAATGAACAGTAATTTCAATTGAAATATATTATTCATATGTTTTTTGAAATTTTAAAAATTAGGGTTTTAAAAATTGAAACGCCGTACTTAATTTAGAATATTATATTTATAGAAACTTAAATGCTAGCCAAGTATTTCTGGTTTCCATTTATTAATATAGTTTCAGCCTATCAAACAAATATCAGAAAGGAATTAAATTTAAAAAGTGAAATTATATATATATATATATATATATATATATATGTTGATTCAGTCATAATTAAATTACTTTACAAAAAATTTGCATATTTTTTTAAATTTCGAACAATTATTATACAATTACTATTCTCACATTCTCACAAGTTAATCAGTTCAAAAGAATTTGTAGATGAAAGTGAAATCTAAGCTACAACAAGAATGAAACCAATTTAGGAGTTGAACCCATGAACTTATGCTTTGAAGATTTGAAGGCTAATCATTCAGTTAATAGATCAGATTGTATTAGCGATCACTTTATAATTAACATTTCCTTTACGAAGATTCATTCAGATAGGATTTGGAATTTAATGTAGTTTGAAACCATTACAGATATCTACACCAGTGAAAGTGATGCCACAAAATGTTGTGAACAAAAGATTAAAGGCTAATCATTCAACTTCTGAATAAACGTTGAGATATATGAATATTATTTATATACAGTTTACATTATTTAAGTTTCTAAGACATTATAACTTATGGATTTATATTATAACTTAATTAGTGAAGTTTTTATATTTTGGGTGTTTTCAAATGATTGAGAAATTTCATAAACAGAAAAATTTTCTTTTTTCCTTTGATTATTTTTAATTTTTAAGTTCATTTTTTGTTTTTAGTTTAAATGGAGTCATTTTTAAATAGTTTCTAGCTGTTTATTATTTTTTTCCATTTTTGTGAACTTTCATTATTTACATATTTTCATTTGTTGAACAAATATATAATTATTTATATATATCTTTTTACTAAAAAATAGTACCGTGAATTCTGGATATTGCACAATATTCACAAAGGTTTAGCTTTTGGATATTTTAATTTATTTGTTGGTTCGATATACAGAAAAAATGTTTTGAAAGGTTGTTCTATAAAACTTCTGACATGACTAAAAGTAATATTAAATCATTAGTTTATCTTTTTGCACAAACTATTCGAGGAGTTAATTTTTATGCATCATTGATCTACTGTAATTTTTACACATAAAACCTTCATTGAAAATGTCAAAAAATGGTTATGAATAATTAAGGCATTGCAATTAGGAAAATAAACATTTGAAATTATTCTACTGAGCTCATTCGCGACTCGAGTCAATTAGTTGAATTGAATTTTGAAAAGGTAAGAACAATTATCTATCTAAAATCTAATGCATCTAGAAACTAATATGTTTTTAAAAATATAATTTGATACATGATTTTATGTAAGATTTTTAAAAAATACGAGTATTAAAAATTGACTTTCTTAAAACTATTACAAATAAATTAAATGAGAATACCTCTTTTAATAGCAGATACCATGATTAATATACTTTATTGCCAAATTCAAGAACAAAATACCACAGCGTTCTCAATTTTGCCACCAATTCATCCTCATGTTAATTCACATTATAAATATAAATATTTTACAGGCAATGCGTTTCTTAATATTTACATATGAATACTTTTTGAATATTTATTATGTTAGTTTACTTCCATAAAATTCTTCTATAACATAAAAGGTAGAATACTTTGATTTAAAATACGTTTCTTGCTTTGAAATAAAAAATATCAAAATTTGCATGAAAGCAAAACGGAATAAGGAATTAAGAAAAAAGAGTTATATAATAAATAATTGATTCAAATGTATAAAGTTTTCAGAATATTTTCAGAAATTTTTGGACATTCTAGAACAAATATTGAAGAAAAAGATATCTTGATGTGAATGATAAAAATATAAACAAATAAGGTATGGATATATGCCAAAGATCCGAAAATTTACTTCGATTACAGAAATAAGTTTTAGGTTGCATATAAAAAAGCAAATATTTTGGTGATGTTTCAGATATAATACTAAGAATTTATATATGAGAATTGTAATCTACTCTACAGCATAAAGGAAGTTAAATAAGTTTCTTGTGGGACAAACTTCTAAATCATTTATCTCATATAGATGTCATCTAAATTTCACTGCATAATTGTGTCCCATAATTTATGAAATATAAAAAGGATATTGTAACTAACATAAATGTTGATCTTGTTAGTAAACAATTTTATAAAAATACGATATGATTTTGAATTTAAAATAACTATTTTTATTACTTTGACTACAAAAGTTAATAAGATCAAAAATTTCTTTTTGTTAAAGTTGAAAAAGTAATATATTACATGTTAAAAAATGTAATATATTACTTTTTAAACTTAAAAATAAAAAAATTTCCTTTTCGTTAATTATTTTTCGTAATGTTGCTTAGTGAGAGTCTGCATCTTTTAATCCTATTGTACCTCATTAAGAATAGTTTAGAATAAGGTTATAACAATGAAAGACATGCAGTTATAGTAAAGCTTTATTGTTAATTCTATTTCTACTTATTTTTTCAAATGAAAGTAACGTTTCTATCTATGATTTTTCTGAGTTTTTTATGAGAACACCTCACTTTTTGGATTAAGCTTACAGCAGCATGGACAAACAACTTGGTGAATATAACTTTGGCTACTTTTGATTGCTTCATTGCTGTCGGAAGCGTTTTTAGTAGTAGAATCAGTGATCAACTACATTGTTGGAATGACAGCATATTGTGTTTAAAATTAAATCCCAATTCTATCCACAGCATCATGATGGCTGCATTCGTGTTAAAATATATCTGGAGATTGCACTTTACCATCTCCTCTTCTAGATACACATTAGACTAGATGTCACATTGGACCATTACCTGCAGTGGTGATATGGGAAATCTTTAGATAAAATTTGCGATTAAATTTTTTTTCCACTTGAAGGCATTTTCAACTGCTCCGGATTCATTTCTTTTGCATTATTGTTTAAGAAGACTCTACAATTTATTCCAGATCTGCTAAAAAAGCTACGTTTAAGCATAATAATGGATCTCAGTATGATGAAATTGTATTATGTAATGCACCCAGATCCAGCCAGCAAGTCTCCAAATCATTAATCATTAGAAAATCTTTGATAATTGTTGTTGAAAAACAATATTTTTTATCACCTTAAACTAGTCATAACGTTGGATGAACTGGACTCAAGTTGATGCAACATGAGCAGATAAAACTGTACAAGCAATCTATGTTTTGTGTCGTCCTATTTCTTGGCATATAAATACTGCTTTTACTAACAAAATGAAATTTCATTATTAAATTCTAAGAAGATTCATGTTTCCAAGTTTCTTGAAAATTAATAACGCGTGGTTTCTTGTATTACAGTATAATATCCCAAATATCATATCTAAATATCGGAAATACCAAATATCAGAAATTTGCGATAAGACTTTATTCTGAGTACCAGAAATTTGTAAAAAGTAGTGGTAGTCATTTTATCATGATTTAATTATCAAATTTTTTTAAAATTATCTTTTTATATTTTAATATAAAAAGATAATTTTAAAAAAATTTTTGAAGTTCATTTACTATAATTAAATTTCTTTCAAAACTTTTGCCCAAAAAATCAATAACATTATCCTTTTTTAAAAGACATCTGATAATACAAGGATTTTTACTCATGGAATATTTGTGAAAAGAACAAATCCAAGAGAGAATTTCAGAAAAGTAATCTGATGTTTTTTGCTGAATGTATTTGCGATCGAAGGGAGACAAAAGTTCCTACGGCCTTATAGGTCACCATTTGTTTTCTTTACATAAAACTCCCATTCTTTATTCTTTTTTGTTATTAGCTGCTAAGAGAAAACTAAAATGTAATGGCATCTTTTTCATTTTTTCTTGTGTAAGACTGCAAAAATTCCGCAAAATCTGTGAAAGTTTTCTCAATTAAATCATTTTCTATAGTAACATTTTCTATAGTATCTTAGTTCTATAAGATATATTTTACAAGAACTTTTAAATTTACAAAAATAAAATAAAAAACCATTAATTCTATCAATTTATAAAAATGTAATTGTGATTTGAAGTTTTAAATACATTTAGTATACCTATTAGATAGTTTTTATGAATTAAAATTATAACATCTATATATACTAGCTATTTTAGGGGATAAAATAATTCTTATATATTTTACATAATTTCTTAAATTAAATTTCAACCATATACTGTTGATAAAAATTTTAATGCGCAAGAATGTTATAATCAAAATATTTCAGAACTGCAAACCATAACATGTTTTTGTCATTTAAAAATAATAATAATTTAATGATTCAATCAATTTAAAAATTAATTTAACTAATCACTAGAATAAAATAATATTGTACTTAATTTTTTTTAGTTCAATAATTTGTATACGCCGAGTGGCTAGTGTATTAGAAATACACACAATATAATCTTCAGAAATGTACTGACATAGAAATTATTACATATTTGGTGATCTTCTAAGTGGTAGTTTGTACCTATATAAAACTAATGCTTATACAGCCATCAACAATCACGTGGCTATCAATTATCAGGTTAATGCACTTCTCAGCTAATCTGAGTCTCGACTCCGTCAACTAACCTTGGACTATAATACTAAATTGTAAATGACATCTTTGAATGCATTACAAGCACTGGATTGGAACAGATGGATTACAAATTTAGACGGTATTTTGAGAAATAACGATCTTGACTCAAAATCAGAAAAAAGAAATCTTTGATTTGTTCGTGATCATCTACACTACACCATCGGCGGCTGAAAAAAGATGTGCTATCATATTTCCTAATATACTCTCTCATGCCCTGTTCAGTTTGTTTGAGTTAACTTTGTGACCTGTTTCATCTCCTCATGACATTTGTTTTTTTCTAAAGAAATTATTATCCATGTCACAAGGGTTATATCATCATTATATAAATTCAGAAAAACAATAATGGCTTTAACTTCATTAGCCATCGAAACTCTTGGATTTGAACACAACAAATCTCAGCTATATAAAGAGGAAAGATTTTACTGAGTTGAAGTATAGCGATTTTTTATCACGCTTTTTTCGTATGCTGTTTAATTAAACTTCGCAAAAGACTTTTGCGTCTATCGATCAAGTTTCTGAGTTCTATCGAGAAAAAAAATAGAATAAATAAATTAATCGTGGATTAATCTTCAGAGAAAGTGTTGGACGAAACCAAGCATTTGTGTTATGGATCCATAATATTTGGATTTAGTAAAAACAGTGGACCGACAGGACCAATCACACCCACCTTGTAGCACTACTGAATGTAATCAGTGGTACATTCAGTGAAGGATAGCTCAGCTGCATCATCAATTTGCAATTCTGTCCATAAAATGCTCATTGCTCCATTTATCTTTGTTTAAAAACTCTTGGTGCTTAAGCTGCTAATGGTACAATGAAAGATAGATCTAGAAAACGGAATAGAACAATGTCTGTACTGATGAATCCTACTTCATACTGCAACAATACAATACTCAGATTCCAGGCATTGTGGTGAGAGAGTGTTAAGTTCTTGCATGAGTTATGACTCCTGAACTATTGTTACGTTGGACCTGGTTCCAGTGCCATAGTTTGGGGTGGTATGAATTTGAATTTCACATTTCTCTAGAATTCACTGCATGTTGTTAACAGACACTGCTACATTTCTGGTGCGTTTGAACAATTGATCTTTCAGTACTTTCATCACTTGCAATCTGTTATATTCCAAGAGAATAATGTGTTACTACATGTAGACAAAAGTTCTTTTTTACCAATAAGATTGAATTAGTTCCTAGGCCAGCTTGATCAATTGATTTTTCGCCAACCATAAACATGTAATCCATGCATATCCAATAACTGATTCGGGATGCAACATGTACTGCTTACAATATCAATTTTTGCAATATATGATAAGTATAAGCCACATTGATTATTATACCTCAAATTATAAATCCAAAGATTCTTTAGTTCCGTGCAAGATTCAATGAATCTTTGATTCTGTGCCAAGGTGAATAGCCAACAATGACGGCTACTTTAACTACTGATTTTGGCATCATCTATACTTCACAAAAGGCTGTATTTCAACGATTTTATCTTTATATAACGCATTATTTGCCTAACAAATTTTGCTTTTATATCTCCGGTCTCATTTTTACACTAAGTGGCCAGCTTTTTATTATAGTTTTTCTTTTATCAATAATTCTAATTTTCTTTTTACGATTTTTTAAACTGAATGTACAGTTTACATTTTAAAATTTATTATTTAATCTAGTTAATCAATATAATTTTTCAATAAAACAATAAATTATAGAAAATATTTTACTAATGTAACTGTGCAATGTGATTTTAAGAAATAGACATTTTTACTTTTACTTAAAGTAATAAATCTCAAATAAAAAATCTTAAAATCTCAAATAAACTAACTGTTTATGAATCTCAATATATTTAAATTGACTAAGAAAAGCAGAAAGTCTACTAATAATTAATCATTTATCCTTTCAACGTTTAAAATAATAGGTCTACAATGATAATTTAATAAATGATATTAACTACATTCTTCAATTTGTTGTGATGACTCTCGAATAGATTGTAAATCATAATGTGATATGGGTTCGCGACGTTATTACGTAATGTAAAAAAGAACAATCATTTAGAAAAAATACATTTATTTATACTAATATAGAGTAGGAAAAGAGTTGATTTCTTTGTTTTATATCAAGTTAATCTTTTAATTTACGAGTATGACATGTACATAATATTCTAAGATTTTTATCCAGATATTTTTGTAACTGAAACCTATGAATTCAAGCAGCTAGTGCTTTCATTTATAAAATAAGTTAAATAATGAACAAATTTTGTAAATGATACTTCAAATATATGTCAATTCTAAAGAGAAAAACTGCAATATATTAGTAAATACTGTCTAGAATAATGGTAAATTTATATAATTTGTACGTCCTATTTATTGAAAATAAGCTTTATACATTACACTATCGCACAAAAAAATACCACTAGCATTTAATAGATCTTAACATTCTTTTTTCTTTAGCTGCACAAGTGCTTAAAGAAATTATTTTACGCTTACGAGAGAATAGTTGCATGATGGTTGATTTTTCTTCATCTATTTGTATGTCTTTAGAATATTCAGATTATATATAAATATTTATCACTTTATTAGCTTATAATTTGTAGAATTATGTGTTCCTTTTAAATGCATCCTATTCTATTATGATTTTGTAGGATAATAAATTATTTAGGAAGAATTTTGCTTATTGAAATCGAAATTATTTTATCTGAAATTGACGTAAGACGAATCAAAATTTTAGTGTTATAAATTATTGGATTATATTCTCAAGGAAAATATTATGATGAAGATGAATGAAAAAAATAATGGAACATATCTTTAAACACAACTCCAAATAATGAGTGATTGGTACTCCTAGTTGATGTTTTTGTAGTTTAAATGACGCTTTATAAGCTACAGATGTTAATTTCATCAAGCTCAACAGTTCATAATGGATTTCAAATTACAATAATTAAGGATGTTTGAGGTGGGAATCAAATCACTAAATATTGAAATGAAGTGCAATAATTATTCGTTAAAGAAAATAAAACTTAAAATGCATCATGACATTAAAAAAAATATCTTTATTTCCCAAAGCCATAGGGTATTTTTAAAAGAATGCAACTTTTAAATGCTCTCCAGGAATCTTCTAATAAGTAGGTATCATTAAACGTTACAATTTAGATAGCCTTAGTAGTGAGTAATCACAAAACTCGAAATGTCTCAAAATCATCATGTCTTCTGTATGAATAAGAATAGAGAACGTCACAACTGAATCACTTGTTGTTATATTGTAAATGCTTTGCAAATATGGTATATGCTGTGCAAAGACCGTTCACAGACAATGTGGGTTGATTAGTCAACATCATAGACCGAATGAGTGGAATGTCATGAGAATGATTACTACATTTTATATTTCACATTCAGGTGCTGACGTTATTCCGTCAAGAGTTTCTCCTATTAATCATACCGTGGAATGAGTCACCACTATATACATTATAAAATACTTCAGGCACAATCAAAGATAGAATACACTGTAAGATTATATAAATTATTTACAATTTTATTGGAAAATTTGTATGCTATCATGTACTTAAAAGTTGTATTCGTTATGGGATTTTCTATAGATTTACTTTATGATTACCAAAGTACATATTAGTTAAAACTGTATCAGTATTTACGTCTTAGAGAAAAATTTCAAATTCTTTTATTAGAAACATTCAGACTTCCCCTTTAAATATATAAAAACTGTAATTAAACTCATTTTTAATATGTCTTGGTTCAATTTAAAACAATTACCATTGAATGTTTTATACAGCATATATTATAAACATTTGTCATCAATTTTCTTTTTTGTAAAATAATCATATATCACATCAAATTTTATTTTTAAGTAATTGATGCATATAAATTTATTGTATATTATTATTAATGTCACCGTAACCGTGACATTTTCTGCTTGTATATGAATGTGATATTAACAAAGACTACAACACACATATTATGCTTTGGAATAACATTTATTATTACACGAACACGACAAAGTGGGAAATGTTTTAAAAGAAGAAACATCGATTCTGTAAACATTCTTCATAAGCTCAACATTTTTAGATTTATAAAATTTATTTCACTTACATGCACTCAAATTTCTTGCACTATTTTTATAAATCTGCAGGGAAAGGGTAATAAAGCACATGAATATTTCTACTTAGCAGTATTTTATAATTTATGGGAAGGATCTATAGAGAAACTGCATAAACATCATATTTCCATTTATGTTATAGTTACAAAGACAGATAAAAACTTGTTGGATACTTAGCACCTACTTGAAAAAGCTTCAATTCAACTTGAAAAAACATAGTCAGATTTAGAAATTTAAAAAAGTTTACATGTACAGGAATATATACAATTGGAGGTAAAAAAAAAGTGATAAATAAATTAAATAAACCTATAATAAATTACATTATTTGTATTCAATATAAAAATATATATAATAAAACAGACAAGAAATTCTTTATTTAATAAAGAAAATGGAGGAGAATATAGGAATTTAACAAAGGATTTAAGATACTAATTTATGATTCTATTTTAAGTCTGCGTGCTTGTTTTCCGCATATAAACTTTAAATATAAAAATATATCAAAATTTTGTTTTAAAACTATTTATAAAATTTAATCAAATTTTATTCCAATATGAGGAAATAATTATAAAATCATTTAAGAAATTAAAAAATTTGAAAGCGAATTCAAATTTTCACACTGATATTCAAGATTTTTGTAATGTATGATAAATATTTGATGTTTAAATTTAACAATAAAAAAATTAATTAACTTAATTCCAATGCATGAGAAAGTATGCATAATAACAATTAGAAATTTCTAAACAAGAAGAAAATTTTGGACTCATTTCCATTTAATTTCAGAGACCTGAATTCTGATTAAAATTATATAAACGTATATGAGTTTCTAATAGAAACAATTGCTTAATAGACAACCATTACATTTACAGATCATTTACAGAAATATTTATTTTAATTCTGTAGCTGGATTAAATAAAAGTAATTTTTGTAAAACTGATCTATCATTAATAGTTAAAATTTTACTCTGAAACAAATTTGCAAGACTTACGTAATTAAAAACAAATTACGAAATATAGTTTACTAAGGTTAAAATAAGTTTTTAACCTTAAAAGCATTAATGTCAATTTAAATACAAAGATTATCATTAGTTTCTTAGGGCAATAACATTATTTACAGAATATTTGTACAATTAAATCAAGAAAAATGTGTAATTTTATACTACATAATATAACTGTACATAGAAAATATAAATAAGAAACATGATTTGCTCTGTTTTGTTTTTAAAAAAGGAGAAATAAGTCCAAAAATAACTATAACCCTTTTATAGGTCTCATGATTTACACACTAATAACTTATGCCCAACGAAATGGTTAGTCGAATGGTGTATTTTTATGTGACGAAAAAGACATGTAATAAAAACAGAATGAAACAGCCTAAATATTTTAAGGAAAATGTAGTACTATTTCCCATTCATTCTTCGAAGTACTTCCTCTAAGGAAATATCCTTAAATTGTTGAACACGTGAAAGCAATTTTACGGATATTTTTTTCTTAACTTCATTCCATTTTAGGACCTTGTAGAATTCTTTCAAGTTCAGTATAGCCGTCTTATTTTCAAAATTATTTTATATATATTTTATTTCAAAAATCTCTTAACATTTCTCATTTCAAAATATGTAACTGGCATATTATTGTTGTTATCATATATTTAGGTTAAGAGTAAATAATAATTCAAATAAATTCTGATTCATTTTTTTTTGTATTGGTCCCACAAAATGTGGAAGTATGGAACATAAATGTGCTATACGTCTATTTAATATATATTTGTGACATTGAATTATATTTTGTTTCTTTGTAAGATTAAGCATATTAATGTTTAATCGTTTAAATTTTAATTTGAAATAAAATTTATCAGTTCAAATTTTTGATATTCTTAAAAAATATTAAAATACTTATACTTATTTAGCATAACATAACATTGATATCATATACAATTTAATAGTACTGAATTGCCTAAAACATAGCATTAAAATAATTTAGCACATTTCAATTTCATATGAATATTTCAAAATCAAAAATTACTATAAATTTAGTATTTGGAAAGAGCTTATGAAATCTGCAACATAACAGAAGAAATTTATGACTTTAATTTAATAATAATTTATCATTTTCAAAATAATAATTTTTGGTTGAAATATTTTGATCGATCAATGATAGATTTAATATTATAAAACAAGATCTCTCAAAATTTCTTTATAAAGATTATCCAAGAAATGTTATGACATATATCCCAAGGCAAATTCTTTGCAGACCATTTTAAGTCTTATTCTCAGAAAGTTCAATGAAATTTAAATTAAAAATCGTATTATTTTTAATTTAAATTTTAAATTTTCAATTTAACTTCATTATACACTGTAAAGGAACTTATTAAATTACCTTTGAAATTGGAGATAAATTAAGCCTGGGATAATGCAAAACAAATTCACAATTCTTTTAAATCCTTTCAAATAAGTTCTCTTATAGAAGAATGTAATAACGTTTCACTTGTATTCCCGTTCTTTGTTCAAGACAGTTTTATATGAAGATATTGAAGGCTACAACATTTACTGAACAACCTTGGCTTAATTTGAGCTTCAAAGTAGGAACACAACTCATTGATATTTCCTTATTAATGCAATTGAACAAAGAATTATAGCTTTTAAATTTATTAATATCGGTTTTAATCTATAGATACATAAATATAACAAAGAACACGTTGAATAAATATGAAGTTGGAATTTCTTCTAAATGGCTACTTTTTAAGCAATTCTACAAATTTACAGCAATTAGAATCACATAAATTTTTCTTTTCAAGATAGAACATAAAACAATAGTATTAAGTATTTTTCAAATGCAAAAAAATAATTAAAAATAATGGCAGTGTGAATAAGTTATGATAGTTTGAACACTAAAACAAAATTCATTGGTGATTCTTCCAAACATTGGGAAATATATAAATCTTCGAAAGTTTCAACAATAAAAAACAACAAAAAATTGTACAAAAGTTGTAACCAATATAATAAAAAACGCACCAAGAGTCAATAAAAAATGTTATTGGAACGTGTAATGACTATCACTGAAAAAAACTATTTTCGCTTTTTACTCTTCACACATTTTCAGGTTTTGGTATCTTGCCAGCAGAGTTCCAAGCGCAGCTGCTGTTCATCGTCACTCGCAGCTGCCTACTGCTGTGCTGATGGTGTAACAAAGTTCCATCCTTCTTGACACTGCCACTTGTGGTCGCAGTACTGGAGGTGGTGGTGCCTTTGGTGATTTGCCTTGAAAGGAGCCTGCTCCTCACATTCGAGCACCTTAGCAATCGGATGACACAATTGCGAAACTTCGAGGAGATAGCGTTGTAGAGGATAGGGTTGATAGCGGAATTCATGTAGAGTAGCAGCCTGCAAAAGTAGAGCAGGCTGTAGAAGGTTTCCATGCCTAAAGATGTTACTTCTTCTTGTGGCGTAATGATCATCCACACAGTGAATATTCTGAAAAATAAAGAAACTCAAAATAATCTTGCATTTATAAAAATTATAAAATTATTTGCTTTTTGTCAGCTCAATATGTAGAGAATATTTTGGTTCTTATTGAGGTTTTTAATTTATATTAATAGGACTTATCTATAACATAGTTATATAACAAATCATAATTTTTTATAGACTTATGTTCACAAAGTTTGTTTTTATCACTTTCGTTAATTCCATTGATTCATTCAACTTATATTTAAGTAATAGTTCCTAACTTATTAATATTTCATTGTTTTCAATATTTAAAGAATCCTAAAATAAAAACATATATATTCGATTTAAAAATACATTTTTATTTAATTTTAAATTTTGTTGTAAATAATTTATATTTTGATTCAAAAAGATCATTTGAGAAACAAATCTTGAAGTCCTCCTCTGGGACGATTCAATTTTGAAGTTCGTCATTTCTTTTTTACTTTTGTCTTTTCTAAGGTTTAGAATAAAACAAAAATCAAATAACTAGGAAATTTATTTCATCTTTTTTTTTTGTTTATTTGTAGAGGGTTTTTTTTAGAAAAATTCATTATTTTTTGTTTTTATTTTATAATTTTATTTTCCTATTTGTTTCTAGTGCATTTGCTCATAAATTTTACCTATACATTTACATTAGCAACTTTTTATTTCTTATCAGTAAATGTTACCGATAACTTTTTATGCAGTAATTAACGGTTTAAGAATTCACGTCGATTATCACAAAGTCTCGGAAGAGAAATTAAAAGTATTATTCATTTTTCAATGGCTAATGCTTTTTAGTAAATTCTTAATTACATATATTTATTTAATTTTTACTTTATTTTCGTAAATTAACTACAATTGATTACAATATATTTATATCATTTTTCAGACATTTCCTCTCTGACTTCGTTGCTTATTAGGAGCAAAAATCTGAATTTAGTTTTATATTTTTAATTCCAGGTATTTTATAGAGGATTAATTTTCTTTGTTGTTCTTTTATAACTTTTCTTATTGCCTTAAGGTGTTGAATGTAGATTATTTGTATTTTATTTTCATCTTTTTAAGTCTTTATACAAACAATTTTGAAAAGCTTTTTCCCTTGTAACCTACAAAGGGTTAAGAGCAGCCTATGAGAATGCGTTAAGAAGGGATAATTCTTTAATCACTTTCATGCTTTTAAAATGTTTTCCAGTTTTACAAGTTCTTTTCCTTCTTTTAATCGTTAAATACTTAAATTTTTATATTTTAAACTAATAAATAATTTAAAATGTTTTTCCTCTGGCTTTAAACAATAATATTTTTATTTAGTATTTACTATTTATTAAATCTCTTTTGATTTTTTATTTATTTTTAACAAATATTCAAATTTTTCATTCAACTATACACACAAGCATAAATTAGAAAAAAATCAACATGATTGTATAAGTACTTTAAATCGTTTTACCTTCTTTTTGATTAACACACATTAAATTAAAATAGAAAAATCAGTAAGAACATTTGTACAGAATAAAATTTCTAAGGAGCTAATTGACTTCACAACAAAATTTCATTATGGGGCAGTTGTTAAAGGAGTTCAAGAAGATAAAAATTTCTTAATTTGGAAACGGCTAAGTACTTATAACATTTTAAAGATTCATACTGTGTGTTTAACAGGATATCATAGTCTTGAGAGATTTTTACTCATAAAGCACATAAATAAAATAAGCGAAGTAATAAAAGTTTATCGGTTTCATGAAAAAATAGGTAATATTATTTTCGCACTTATAGAAAATATTGCGGCAAAAGTTTCCTTATTAATGATAAAATATTTAACAGCCAGGCATCATGTATTAAATGAAAGCTGAAAGAAACTGATTTTATTGGACTTCTGGTTCAACAAATATTACCTATATTTCCTGGTTTTCAAGGCTTGTAACAGAACACAATATACATTCACTAGTAACCCTTGGAAGGGATAATCTTATGAATAATCTATATACAAAATTTGTGTTTAGTTTAGCCATTCGTTTTATCTGTAAAAGATTTGCAGTAGAAACTAAACACTGGACATAAAAATATTTATTAATATAAAAATATCCACACATTTATTCGTTTCTTAAAGAAAATCAAGAATTATTCGTTTCTAAAAGAAAATCTAATGTTTGAATATAATTTTTAATTTCACATTTATAATCTATTTGTTTGATAATTCATAAGATTGGAACTTTTTCTTATTTAGTATGAAAAAATGATGTGAAAAGTAGTACTATAAAGAAAATGTGTTTCGTTAATAATTATAAAATTACTTTCTTTTATCAGTAGAAAATTAAAAATTCTTTTCTAATAATACTCATTTATCATTAGATTTAATGTAATAATATCAAACAAAAAATATATGCACTTAAAATTTTTACCATAACAATTTTATTTTGTATGAATTTATATTACTAAATTAAAAATCTTATATTTTAAAAATTCATATTATTTTATTTTAATATTCTTCAATATTTCCTTAAATTGAAAAAATTTGTCATGTTTATCAAAAGTATTTCATACTAGCTTAACTTTTCTGGGGAAAAATATTACTTTTCTAAGATTCTTTATGATCAAAACAAAATTTATTGATATATTGCTATTATACTATTATTTACTCATTATTATAATCTCGAATAATTTTAATTTGTTTTCTACAGAAAAATCATTTATTATGTTTGCTTACAATTTTTTATTTTATACTTTTAATTTCAATTTAATTTTTAATTATTACTAATAATTCTTCAAACTCCAAAAGGTATGACAATTAACGTTTGACAATATGTACTCACCTGAATGGAAGTAAGCATATGAAGAAACTTAGCACCACTGCAATCAGCATGAAAACAACCTGTTTCCTGGCCCTCATTTGATTTTCTTCGCTAGAAGAAGCCATAACCCTTCTGCCCAGCATAAGATGCTTAGCGATATGGCAATAGACAACCAGCAATACCAGGAAAGGGACAACGAACAAGAAACCGATGATGCTCATGTAATATAGTTGTTGCCACAGCTCTTTAACCAGTTGAAGACAAACCGGAACCAAAGTGTCATCCAGAACTGCTTCAGCCATGTGGTAGTCGATGGTGAGTAGGACAGGACTGGTGAGGAGAGCTGCCACCAGCCAGATGATTCCGATAATCGCCAGAGCCCTCATTTGAGTACAGGTGTAACCAGCTTTCAGAGGCTCGCAGATGGCATAGTACCTCTCAAAACTGATAGCGAGAATGGTAAGAATAGAAGCATGGGCTGCTGTCAGCTGAACATACGGAACTGCTTTACCTGCAAAAAGAAAAAAAGGGGTAAAATACTATTTTAAATTGTAGTTCATTGAAGATAAATATTTATACAAATTTTTAATAATACAAATAATAATATGTTAAAATATTAAATTGGCGCAAAACTCAAAACATTGCCTTCAATAAACTGGCATCTTAACATAAATTCCAGAATAAAGTTATAATGGATATTCAATTTTTTTTTTGGCTAGTTGAAATACAATTAAAGTTGCCTTTAATCCAATCTTGATGCATATCTATTGCTGAGATAATGTTATTATTATCGTACTTTTATCATAGAAAGGCATTCAAAAATGGTTGCTTTTTTCTAACATTAAATGTTTTTAGCGTACTATGGGTTTAATAATGAGCTATAACTAGAAAAAAAGATTGGAAGATAAAGTTAAATTAGACTATCTAACTTTATCTAATATTTATTTTTAGTATTGAGTTTCAAAACATCATAACAAGCTAATGTGGATCTTCAACATTAGTTAAATGAAATAAAAATGGAATTTTTTATGAAGCAGACATATTTATGAAATAGATATTAGATTTTGTATGATATCAATTATAAAAAATACAAAAAATTTAACATGATTTTAAATAAGTTTGCCGAAAGAAAAATAAAAAAATATATAATAATATTAATTCATTTATAATATATCCCACAAATTGGAAACACATATTTTAAGTTTATAAAGTTTCTGAAAATATTAAAATTAGTTTATTTCTTCATTATTTTTACTTATAATTATAAATATTAATGGTATAAACATCAACAAACCATACATCTAAAATTTACCAAACTGTCTGACTCAATACCACAACAAATATAATAAATTTCTGTTTAATACTTATTAATAAATTATCTTTCTTAGTTGTGTTTTATTCAGTAAAGTAGTATTGTAACGTAAAATGGAGGTACAATACTTTTAAAATGTTTCAAGACTTATAATCTATCTTGCAAAAGTATCCTTTATTAAAATGACAAATATATTTTAACGAGACCTGCAAAGCTGAAGCTTCATATAAATTTTTGGGAGAATGTTTTGTTTTCAAAATATAATATAAATTAAATTAAAAATTGGAAAAAAAATATTGTAAAAAATTTCTTTTCCCCAAAAATCCTTTTGTTATATTCATACTTCATTTAATAAATTAATGGATTAATATAAAAAATTCCGATAAAGTTTAATAGTAAATAATCATTTCATTATTTAAGCAATTTATTCTAAAACGGTAACACATTATTCATGTGCATTTACCGAAATAACGTACTTATAACTTGACTATATGTATGAGAACACTAACTAAAAATAATATATAGATATATGAATTTATTCAAAGCATTTTTCGCCAAATAAAACTAGGGAAATAATTTTCCAAATTTTAATAAAAATTGTTGAAAAAAATATCAGCGAACTGAAAAAAAGTAGTAAATATACCGAGGAGACTTCCTTAACTGACAAGTATAAATTGAATTTCTTTCATAAATCTTTTGATAAGGTTTGCGAAATAAATTTGTTACACCAAAGCAATTGGTATATGTAATAATCTTCAACTCAACTGCCAATCTAGAGGAAAATGTTCAAGATTCCAATTTATTGGAAAACTTTCTAAGCAAGTGATGAGTTTTTAGATAGGAGTTACATAACGTAGTTCCTTCTGAAATGATACAGAGAAATAATTTTCGGTAGGAAGTATTTTCTTCAATATGATCGCTTATGGAAAACAATTGATGAATATTCTACCCTCTTGTGGGCTCAAATGTGACATAATTAAGATGTATGAGCTTCCTACTAAAATGTTATGCATATCGAGAGAGAATCAGTTCAATCATTCTGTAGTGATCGGGTGACATAAATATGATTTATTTCTCTCTAATGGTGATAATTTTCATGTGCTTGGTAAACTTTTAGTGTAGTTGTACAACAATCCTCAAATATGTTTTTCTTAATTGACATAATATTAATTTATTTCTCTATATCAGAAATTAATTGAAATATTTACACATTTTAAAATATAAATTTAAACTGGAAAATTTAAGTTTATTATTTTAATTCGCATTCATTATTTCAAATGTTTATTTATTCAATTTGACTGATAACTGTTAAATAGGCTGTGTGAGAACATTTTATGATATACTAAAATTTCCTCAATTTCAAGGTTTAAGCGATTAAAATAAGTTACTCATAACGAGTTCTTTAAGTATATAACTTATACCTTGAGAATCTAAAATACAAAATAAACATTATTTAAATATAAAAGTCAGATATTTGCTATAAATGTCTTAAATATCTTAATTATATATACTTATTGATATTTAAAAAAGGAAGAATATTACGATTTTGTCTTAAATATTTTTTGAGGTAATCTTTTATATTTAAAACTTTATTTTAATAAAACGGAGAAATTCACGACTTAATTTTTTTTTTTTTTAGAAAAATATAAGCCGATTTGGATTCAATCTCAAAATATTATCTGACATATTTAGCGTTCCAGTTTGAAAGCATATTAGCTGATAATTTATTCCAACAAAAATAGATTTTTATTTATTTAAAAGAGTAATGTAAAATGATTTGTGTTTTAATCTGATATCATTTAGGATTTGAAACATACTGAAATAAGAATTACTAAAAATTGTTTAATGACATGACATAAAAAAAAATGTTTATTTGATAATCCTCGATCACGCAGAGTTTGTATAAGCTATCTTTTTATGGGATTGTGTGAAATTTTCGTGTTCTGTTTTATTTCAATCTTTATATCAATGATTATATCAATGAGTATCAATGAGTTATTTTCTTTATTTTGTAAGATTAAAATGAAAATTAATGCATATATATATTTATACACAGATAAGAACATTTTTTTTCACTTTGGAGACCTTTTAACTTTAATATAAAATATTTTAAATCAAAACTTTCATTAAATTGGAATGTGATTTTTCGGAAATTTGTCTATTCATGTATCAGTATTTGATATGAGTTTCTTCAATTTAGCTGATCAAATACATTTTAATTAATTATTGTTTCTTAAAAGCATCTAATCATAATACATTACTTTCATGATACATCAAAATATGGAACAACATATCAGTATCATGATTTTAGAAAGTACAAAAATTCTTATTTTTAGTATATATATATATATATATATATATATATATATATATATATATTCAAATATTGTTTTCTTAAATTTAATGATACAGCCATCAGAAGAAATAATATGCAGCAAAATTATTTTTAAAAGTTATTCATAAATCAATTTTATTACAACTTTAAAATTTCAACAGTAAAGTCAATGTCTAAAATAAGTCAAAAATTCAAAAACTTTGAAAATTCCAATCAAAATTTCTATTTTTAAAAAAGTATATCAAAACTTTTGTAGAAAAGTTTTAAATTGACGTGTCTTCATAAAATAGTTTCCTAGAGATATTTTAGAAAAATATATACTATATAGGAATCATAAATATTCTCTATATATACAAGTACATCCAGTTTTTACCATCATGTCAACTTGGAAATAAGTGATTTATAGGTTCAAACTCCTGAGGGGAAAATTTTCTATTTCTTTTGGGTTCATAGGCATTCATAACCTGTCGAAATTGGCAAAAGTAATTTGGGTTTTTACTGTTACTTGTTAATCTGGGATGATATTTTGAGTTATTCATCTTAATAAAAATGGAAATTGGTGATAGAGTTGGAAAAGATTTGTATTATAAGAGTGTAAAACTATTTTTACTTTCTTCAGTTTAGATGTGTTAGGAATTGTTTGATGTATAAACTTATTTTCAAACTGTAATAATAATATACATTTGTTATATAACACATAAAAATTTGAAGAAAGTTATAGTGAAATTTTCATATATTAAATGGAAAATTTCTCATGCAATAAAAATAATCCAGAATTCTCAATTTTTATATTTTATTAGAATAAAAATTGAAATGAAGGTATTTTAAATTTTAAAATTACATTTTTTTTACTTTTTATAAATTTTTTAGATTATTCATATAGAGGAATTAAAGTCATATTTATTTATTTTACAGAAAATGTTTTTAGAATTTGTTTTTTAATAACTATATTTTCATCACATTTATTAATTTAATTTTAAGCAAGTGTTTTAAAAGATAACATATTTGCTTAGATGTATATTAATTTTTACTCAAAAATTTAAAAATCAATTCAAACTCGGACGCAAAAATTTCATTTAGAAAAGTAATTTAGAGGAATATATGTTAAAACTCTTATTTAGTTAAAATGATTTAATTTAAATAAAAGCAATCTTTATAAAATATCATAAACAAGGACTATTTTAAAGAGATATTATTATTATTATTATTATTTTCTTGAAGGCACTTTTCAAAACTTTATTATCAGTTTCATATGAAAATTGAATTTTTCAAAATTTTCTTTTAGTTAACATTATGAGTAAAATTTTATTTAAAACATTTATTTTAAAATCATGTATACCAAAGTTTTATGCAGTTTGCATTTTAAATAAACTATTACAACTATTTTAATTTTAAAATAAACATTAATTTCAGTTTAAATAATGTAAGATAATTTTTAATAACATATAAATATTTTTCTTCATGAAATAATCCATAAATCTCAGATTATATTAACAATATTTATTTATGTTGTTAATATAATCTAAAATTTACTTATAGAATTATTTTCATAAAATATTAACACTAAAACAAGCCTATAAGCATTTTAAAAAAATGGGGTATTTTTCCTGATCAATTGAAGAAAATAAATTTCTAATCAATTAAATATTAAAAAAGTAATTCCCAAACCCAAAATAAAGAAAAAAACAAATCCTTATTTTTTCAAACGTATCTTTACTATCTCTTTAATAATGTAAGACAATGAAGTTCAGATTATATATCTTTTGTCACTCAGGGAAAAAAACTCTATCGCATATCTTAAATACAACGCATAAAAAATAACATTCACCGTTATCAATTGCATCAATTGGCAAAAACATTTTCTCGTCATGACAGCAAAGCTCAAGAGATATCTTACTTTTCCAATCGTTACTCCAGTAATAGTACACCATCTCCTAGTTTCCATTAGTCTGCCTCCAGGAACATGGCGTCTTTCTCGTTTTCATTATACTTTATGGGATATTTAAGAGGAAAAAAATACTTTTTTGCAGGAGATATCTTTGGGATAGAGTTTATGGTTAATGAAAATTCAAAATTCCGGAATGGTAAATGCTATTGTTAAAATAAGCTTCTTCATCTGATACTTTAAAAATATAGATGGTAATAACAAAAATGTTTATTCAACTATGATTTTTGTTTTTTAATGAGAAATTTATTATTTCAAAGTAAAACATGTATTAGGTTACTAAAATTTTATTTTAATGAAAATAATCAGATGAAAACTATAACTAAATTATTAAAATTGTTTAAGAAATTTTGAAATATTAAATTTAAAGTAGTAAAATTAATGCAAAATATCATTTAAATATAGGATTTAAAAATTCGAAAAGTTTAAATTTTATTATTTAAAATTACTTTGTGAATTACTTATAGTTGTTTTAAAAACATTAAAAAACTTAAAATTCAAAATAATTTTAGAGTTTAAATATTTGGTTAAAGCAATTTTAAAATTTAAAAAGTTTGAAATTATTCTACTTAAAATACTTTAAATTATAATTATTTTTCATACAACATTTTTATAATAATATTCAGCATCTCATAAATATAGTAAATTTTGCTTTTCATTCCTAAAAAGAATTATTGTTTTTTGTTTACTATCAATGACTTCTTTTTTAAAAAAAAGGTTTAATTAATTCATTTAAAAGAAGAATACTGAAATTATTTACCATGATAAACTATCAACAAAACTAATGAAAATAAGTGTGAGATTAATTGATCTACTTAGAAGATTCCAGTTTGAAAATTTTTTTAATCATAAATATATTACTTTAATATAATTTTTTGAAAATTTTGAGAAAATGTTAAATAAAATAAAATTTTTTTTTGCTTAAAAGTACATTTAACATTTATTCCTTTTTTTGGTATTAATATTAGCATATTTTCTTACACAAAGTCATTATTAAAAAGGTAAGCGTTATAAATTTTTTCTGATGTTTATTTTTTCACAAAACAATAATATAATAGTACGTTTAATACAACACAAATAATGGCAAGTGTAGTATACGAATACTTAAGTTTAAAATGAGAAATTTTAATATTAGAAATGGGGAATTTGATACAAGTATTTAAGGAATTCTTCAAATGTTTATGTGATAAAAATTTAAAATTGTAATATCTTGTTAAGGGTATAAATGCAAAAATGGCTTTTAGCCTATTCAAGTTAAAATTTGAAAAATAATCTGTAACTCATTAATTTATAGCAAAATATTTTACTTAATAGTTTATAAATATCGTACGTTCCAAAAAATCCCTCAAAATTATTTACTATACTTCATTCCATTCAATAAAATTTATATATATGTAGTTATATAATTTTCTGTTTATATATTAAACAAAATTAAATATACCGACGTATATTAAATGCAAGAGATTCAATCGTAATTCAATGATAAGAATCTCAAGTAGAAAAGAGCTCAACCTAATCATGATATATGAATTGCGGTAGGAAACCTAACCAAGAAAATATTTTTAGGCTTTATATTTATTATCGTTGTCAAAAATGAACTTTCGGCAAGACTAGGGAAGAAAGTTAAGAATTACCAAGTGACACTTTCATTATAATTATTAATTGTTCTTGAGAAGGAAGTCAATGAAGGATATATAGTTTTGAATGAATATTTTATATAATATTTTGACTATACATTAATTTTATCGTAAGTTAGACTTTGAAAAACTAGTGTTATATGACTATTAAATCATGGCTTAGATTACAGATTCAATTATATCAGGATTAGAATTGTGAAATAAATATATACATTAATGAAGTCTGAATGATTAAATGAACAGAATATGAATGTGGAATAAAACCAATCTGGAAACATTCAATTTTCATTCAGAAGTTGCATTTATACTAGAATAAAAACTAGCTATAAATAATTAAAAAGGAAAATGTGATCATTACTTATTAGTTGAATTATGTAATGTGTGTGATATTAATAAAACATTTTTACTATTAAAATTGAAATTCCCTAAAACATTTTTATTATTAAAATTGAAATTTGCTATTTATAAATTCGTAAATGTTATTTTCAATTTAATTTTAAACATCACAAATTTAACTATATTTTCAAATTATATTGAAAACATAAATACATTGCTTGTTTAAAAAGTGAAAGAAGACAGGTTAAGATTTTTCATAAATTTCTTAATTTATAATACTGATTATTTTAGAACACTAATAGATACACACGTGCGTTCTTTTCGAATACTTAAATTAATGAAAATAAAAATAATTAATCCAAACTTCTCTCAATATTGAAAATAATACAAAACGTATATTAAATGGAAAATATGCAGATTAAATTTTAGGTTACACTGAATGGCACAAAAATAGTTCAGCATTTATTTAAATATAACACATAATTTATATGCATTTAATAAATAAAACTGATATAAAAAGTCTTTATTTGGAGATAAGTATCATTATTTCAAAACAAATCAAGAGTAAGGATTCGATAATATTTGCAAAGTGATAAATACTGATTTCTAAGAAAATTCTAGCGTAAATATGAAAATTTT
>JAPDSC010052801.1:0-11104 GCA_026290005.1 Latrodectus geometricus | reverse complement strand
AAAAATGCATTTCATATAAAAGAGATTTTATATAAAAATTTATTACATTGTATATTAAAGATTATACTCTGCTCAAAACAATTAAAGGATATTGTACTTTGATACATGGTAGACAGACATAGTAGGTTATATGAGAATAAATTACACATGTTTGGCAGATAAAAATGCATTTATTTGCGCACTTGTGTTCAAAAGGAAAAAAAAAAAAACACAATTTATGCATATGAGAAAAAAAGAATAAGAAAAGTGTTTTTACAGACGGCCATCAACATTGAACACCTTTGAGGCATGGAGTCAGGATATTAATCACGAGTTGGGGTATTCTGTCCCACTCTTCCAGAAGAGCTCTTTCCAATTCTTGGAGAGTTTGTGGGGGAGGATAGTGGCCATTAATTCGTCTTCCTAAAGCGTCCAAAACAAGCTCTATTGGATTCATGTCTGGAGAACATGATGACCATTCCATTTGTACGATTCCTCCCTCGAAAAGGAAATTCCCCACCAGGTTAGCACGATGTGGCCTGGAGTTATCATACATTAAAATGAAGTCCTTTCTGATTGCTGCAGCGTAAGGGACTACAATAGGTCTTAAAATCTCATCCCTATATCAGCGACCAGTCAGAAGTCTATCACCAATCATATAGAGGTTTGTGCACCCGTCAGTGGAGATGCCACCACACACCAACATTCCTCCATCACCAAATCTGATACTTTCGTTCACGAATGCAGGATTATTCCTGCTGCCACGGTCCCTCCAGATGAAAATACTCCTAGTATGAAGATAAACAGAAAAACGGGAATCCCCAGAAAAAATAACATTTCTTCATTCATTTCTCTTCCAGTTCACATGCTCGTTGTCGTCCCTGCGGCCACGACGATGCCTTGATGTTAGTTTAACACATACCATCGGTGGCGAGCATACAGACATACACCATAGAGCCGGTTTTGGAAGTCTGCGTTGAAACTGTGGTGTCAGTAGCCGAGCGATTGTGTTGTTAGAGAAGAGTAGCGTTCATATTTCGGTGACTCCAAGCCGTTAACACTAAATAACGATCTTCCTTGGGAATTGTTGCCTTGCCCTGGTGTTCGGCCTGCATTTCCAGTCTTCAAAAAACAGTTCGAGATCCTAGAAATCACACTTTGTGACACTCCAATGGCTTGCGCTACTTCGGCTTGAATTTATCCCCCTTCTAACCTACCAACAACTCTCCAAGCTTCTAAATCAGCTGAATGACTTCGCTGAGACATCGTACTCATCGAAACAAAGCAGTCACTGAATGTCGATCATCCTTGTCTTCATTGTCTTTTATTCATTTGGAAGTCAAATTTCATTCACAGCCGCTATAGCGACGTTTCTGACATCGAACTCAAAATTATCAGACTCCGCAGTTTGAAAAATCAGAAAAATTTTCATTTGTGTTAGTCTTATTCTATTTTCGGCAAAAAAATTTCGCTTATACCCTTATTTTATATAAAACTTACAATACCCTTTAATTGTTTGTAGCAATGTGTATATTTATCCTTAACTTCTTACTTTGGAGTTTTAATCTGTAGTTGTAAAATCAATATATTGTGAGATATTTTAAATTTTTAACTTTAAATAGTTTAAGTACAATAAAAAAATTTAAATAAGTTAATATACTTTTATGTATTGAGTAAGATCGAATAATTATTACTTTTAATTAAATTTTTATTTTTTAGGGTGACCAAAGACTTTCAAATGAACTCTATATGAGCGAGATATCAGTATTTTCTGTATGCACAATCCATCCACTGTTCTGGTAGTCATGGACAGCGACGCATCTAAGACACGTGTAGTACTATCAAGTAAAACGAAAATAAAATTAACACCTGTAAAGCATAATATTATAATATTGTACTACAATGGTACTAAAACTATTGTAAATTATTAGGACATCATCTTGCAAATCTAGAATTGCCATAGTACCAAATCTGCTAATCTGTAAATCTGTATAGTATCATATAACATCTACAGTATCATCAGTGAATATAAATTTGTATTATTTCTAAATATTTCAAAGTATATACGCTGGTTAAATCATTCAGTCATGGATTTGTGTATTAAGCTTAAGATTCTTGTATTACTGGATAGTTCAAAAATTGTTCCAGTTACTTGTTAAATTATAGGAAGCAAAATTTGAAAAGTAGTTGTGAAAAAATGTTTAGTTTTGAATTGAATATTTTATATTGCTATCACACAAATTTATAAACCGATAACAAGTAGAAATAACAGTAAATGTTAGTAATAATATAGTTAAAAGCTTTTTACAAAATGATACTAATAAATCATAATCTATCAACACATAAAAGAATAATGTAGTATATGTGTCTAATCTTAACTATTAGATATTTATTTTACTTTAGCATAAAATACTAGTAATTTTTCTTAAAACATCTTTCAAGGTAAAATTTATATTGTTCGATGGGTTATATTAAAACAAATAATTTTGTCTGATTATATCAAATACATAATTAAATCAGAAACAGTATTTGTAACAAACACATTTTTTAACGACTAATATTTAACAGAACGAAAATAATGAAAGAATATACTCGTAGAAAATAAACAGTATATTGAATCTTAAGAAATTCTTTTGGGAATAAATAATATTTGAAAATATTTCTTCGAAATTTAAGCAAAAAAATCTTTAATATAAAATTGATTTCAAAGCGTAAAATAGAATATAATAAATATTTATCGAAATAAAAATATCATAGATATATACTAAGAAAATAGTTATTATTTTAAAAGTTTAAGGATTTTAATAGAACAATTATTAAACCCTAATTGAAATTAAACACCATACTATTTTCCCAAAACACAAAATATGTATGAATATAAATAAAAATTATATCTTTCAAATTATTATCTTTTGAAAATAAATGTACTTTAAATAAAATAAAATGCAATTCAGTTTATGTGAATTATAGGAAATAATCTGTAATTAATTTATAAAACCTTCACATCATAACATTTTCCACTTTTTTTGCATGAACAATCATTATTTCATTGTCTATTTTAGAAGTGTCTAAAAAGAATGTATCCCAAAAGTGTAATTTCAGTTAAAATTATTCTCTTTTAAATATTTGGAAAAGATCTGTTCTTAACACATAATAGGTATCAGTAAAATTTAAGTAAAGTTTATCCTTCTCTTTGGAAATTGTAATTCGTTTTGCAAAATTATTTGCGTGGGATTTTGGAAGAATAACCAGAGACAAATATACAGATGCTTATTTAAATATACAGATGCTTATTTATCTTTTTAAGCAACACAAAAACGTATTTGAAACCAAATAAGGTTTGAGAATATTTGATTTCAAATAGATAATTTTCTGCACCGGCTGTTGGTTACTTTTGTGAGACTGGTGTATCTAACAATTACAATTTACATTCAAAGTCGGAATAAGTAGCATAATTAATTATTTAATACTTAAATAAAAGACTGAGCTTTCCCATTGCAGAATACTTTTTTCAAAAAGAGGCACTAATATATAATTATTCATGATAAGATTGACGTCTATAATATCATAGCAACTATATAAAATATGACTTAAGAAGCTTAAATGGATTATCGCAGTTATAGTGAGAACTCCTCTCTGCACACATGCCCCTGAACACGAAGAAAAATTATCATTCCTCGTGTTCAACACAACCCTTTTTCTTGAGTCGCGAAGACAGGTGGAAAAAGGAACAACCCGATGTGATACTAAAGAGCTTTCGATTTACATACATTATAATTATTTAAATTTTTTAAATTAAAAAATATTTAATTTCGATGAAGTTTTAATTAACTATATATGCTTGTATTTTCTGAATCTTTGAGTAAAAATCAACAATATAATATTATTTTGTTGATTATTACTTGACTATATATATGATACTCACATAAGCACATAATAAATTTTGTTTTGTATTTTCAGTTCAATTATAGTATTCGTAAATCTATTTAAAATAAGAAACAATACTATTTACAAAATAAATGTATTTCTATGGATTTAAAAATGCATGATAAAAAGGATGGCAACTTTCAAAATAAATTATTTCATATTTGAAAGAATATAAAATTATAAGATTCTGATTCTTAAACCAATATTAAGAATATTTCCTGAATTTCAAAATTATTATATTGGTTGAAAATCAAATTAGTTTTGGAAATGTTTGGCTGTGGAATAATAAACTAGAGGATATAAAAGTTTAGTTAAATATGGTTTATAAAATTTTATAATTTTAAGCAGCTCTAAATAGCTTTTGCTTCTATGAGTAAAAAGGAATGCTTTATTTAAAATATAATAATAGAGTCTACAAAATTTTATTAAACATTTTTATTATTTATATGAACAGCTGGAAATAAGCAGAAATTTCTTTGAGTTTAGCGTTTGAAAAAATTTTTCATGAGAAAAGAAACCTTTTCCAAAGATTTTTATGAAATGTTAAATGTTATTTACCAAAGAATATATAGAACTTTATTTTTCCAAATAGAATTTCATCCAAACAGATTTGAAATTATAAAACATTTTTATAGAAGACTATTTTTAGAAAAGCATTATTTTATTAGAAAAGAAAGCTTAAGGATTGCATAAAAACCATCTTAAGCGATTTACAAATTTATATATCATCTGATATTACAAACATAATTTTTAGGAGTTCAGAATTAGAATTTAATGATGGTTGCTTGATAACAAGTGAGAAAAACAATCAAATTTCTATAGCATTTAGTTGTTATCAAACTATTTCAAATCAAGATTTCTGTTTTCCAATGCATGGTTACCCAAAAAGTACCAAACATTTTAAACTTGTTTTAAAACAACATGCTCAAGTAAATAAATATATCAATTTTTAAGTTATTTATATTCAAATTCAAAACATTCTTATGGTTTATCAAACTTAAATCTAAGCTTTTGATGCAGATTAATCTCAATAACCAGATAGCTCTTATGCTCTTTAATTATGAACTAAAATCACATAGAATTCTCAAAAATTCAAGCCAATGTTGATTTATTTAGTTGTTTATCACAATGTTAACAGCCTTACTGCCAGTAAAGATTGTTATTAGAGTACTTTGTGCCACTTAAATGATTGCAATTTGAATTACTGTTTATAGATTTTGCATAGCGATGATATATTAGTTTGGAGAAAAAGAAATCCATTATTTGTACATGAATTTTATGTAATTGTTTTCAGATTCGCTTTGTAAAAAGGTTTAAACAGTTTTCATGTAAACTCTTAGGTCTTGCGCTGAGCTACGACTGCTGACAAGCGGTCAGCTTCGATTATTTTTGATATTTTATAGACATTCTAGAGGATGCTGTAGCCATGCAAAGTGCATCTTTAATATCAAAAACACCCGGACGGAATTTACGAAACCAAAATTGTATTTAATTGGTTGTTACCGTTTTATCTAGGATGATAAACACCTTTCACAATTTTAGTAACCTGGAAAGCATTTTCGCCTTTATAAAATAAAACTATAGTTAATCGAATTTTTTGTTTGTTATCTTCCATTTTAAAACCCTGTACTCATAACTGAATTAATCAAACAAAACAGCAAGAGAATATTTTAGTGTCAAATGTCAACTTTCCAACGAGTATAAATCTGAAATCGTTTGATAGATTCCTCACGAGATATCTATCACTACAGACACCTACCGAAAAAAATAATGGATTACTTTTTCCCCCAAGCTAATATCTTCTCGTTGTTTATTTTAAACTACCCGTAAAACAAACTAACCTATTAAGATAGTTCAGTTTACGGGATTCTTACAGATATCTTTAACTTTAAACAAAATCTCTAAATACAGACAACTACTCGCTATTTCGAAACACAATTAACAACTTGAATGTTAACATCATTTGTAAGCGACATTTTATAATATTGCTTACAAGCAATATGTTAAACAAAAATCTTCTTTAACGATTTATTTTATTTTTTAGAAAACAAAATCTTAAAATGTTATTTGAAGCGGTTATAAAATATAATTAAAAACTCTAATTTTAAATTTTATCTTTCAGAAATAGACATTTCTTATAATTTGAAAATAATATTACTGTCGGATGCTACCTGTTAATGGAAAACAGTTATTAAGCTTTTTATATAGCTTTCTGTCATCCAGGAAGACTTTTATACATAGATATGTATTTACTTGAGTCATTGTGAGGGTAATCTGGTTTGATTTCAAGAATAAATTATACAAAAGAGTATCCAGAAATCAAATCCTTAATGATTTCCGATTGTTCATTAATGCCTAATTTGGAAGCCAAGGTATTATGACTCAAACAAGCAAGATCTTACCGCAAAGCTACTGTGTGCCAGTAGTGTCAAAGATTAATATTTTTACAAACTACATTATCACAAAATATTTTTATTCCTTCATATGTAATTAAACAATTTAGAATTAGTCTAAATTAAGAAGTTTTCATGCAAACAACTTAATATTTAAATAAATGAAAAATTTTATTAAGACTAAGTGCTGAAATCTGCTTTAAGATAAATTGAACTGAACTATTAAGAAATCAACTGAAAAATTTTTTCTCTCGTACAATAAAGTTATGCTTGGAAATCTGTATCATGAATCCAAATACAAAAATACAATTCTCAACTTGCTAAAATTTTTGATAAAACTATAATAAATTAAAATTACTAAAAGAGTATTGTTTAATAATTCTGCTAACTTTTACTCATTAAAAATATAACTCTAATATTTTACATATGATCTTCCAAAATTTACATTTCCTTTCGAAATGCAGAAAAATCTTATATATGCGTAAATATCTTGAAAAGAAGTTACCTACAACTCTTTCTTTTATGCAACATACCATTTATAACAATTGTTTAAAAAATACATTAAACAATCATATGTTTGAATCTGTACTTAAAAAAAACATTCGAGAACGAATTATTTAGAAAGAATATAATTAAAATATGATATAAAGTGAAATTGTATTGTGAATATATGGAAAGTTTTAAACCTTGGTTTTTATTGATAAATAAATGGCATAAATAATAACAAAAATTTAAAAAATATAATAATTTATATAATGCATGTTCTTTATATATTTGTTCTGATAAATGTTACGAAAAACCTAATAAGTCCTAAGCTTTAAAATCCCGAAAAATAAACTACAGATTTTTCTCATTTATTAATAGATGCTTCAAAATCGAGTTTCTTTGATGTCTGAAATTCTATGTGAAACATTTTTGAACTTTTTTCCTCTCGGTATTTTTGATTTCCTTTAAGCTGCCTAGTGAAGGTCTTAACACTGATGCATATTATAAGTCAGTCGAATCTAATCGGAAAAAAGAGTGGCTGTTGAGTCTAATGGAAAATTTATGAAATATTTATATATAGTGAATATTTTTCTATAAATAATCTCATTATATTTCAAAAAAGTAGCTATGAATTTAAAAAGGAAAGCTGAATAATAAATTTTAAGTAAATAAAAGTAGTAACATAAAATACGTAAAAAGTACCAAAGTCACTTTCATATGTATCTATCTATCTATCTATATAAATATATATATATTTAATTGAATTTAAAAAACGTATTCGTTGACTGAAAACTAATAAAATTAATTGTACACGTAGAGTTTATTATTAAAAATGTACTGAATCGATCAGAGAGCACGATGGTCTTGTTTGTTAAGGCGTTGTTCATATTATCTGAAGGCAGTGAATTTGAATCCCAATCAATCACCGAATATCCATGGTGTTCACTTATAGCAGAAGAGGTGTGTTAAATGGGTTGTAGTCAGGATGTCTTTCAAGTATAATTTTACCACTGGGTGTGACAAGTCAACTATTGGAGGAGTATTCTGTTTGGTCAATGAATCTAAATTACGAATATTCTCTCCCGGGTTCGCTCACATATATGCCCAAGTCTGGGCTGGGTACAGGGAAATATGCTGATGAAACAATTGAGTTCTTAGGAAATAAATGTAAATTTTTTCATTATTTGATCATAAGTTTTGTGTGTAGCATCTATAATTGAATAACGTCTCTATAATTTTATGAATATGTTTCACTCAAGAAGCAATTTAATACATGTTCTGCTTTGTTAGAGAAGAATAATGATTGCTTACTCCATGCAATAACAACAGCGTTAACAATTGACGGTGTTGTACGCAAATAATATAATTATCAAGACTGAAACATATTATTTTCAGATCATATTCAAAAATTATATTTCCATATCAAAATGTATGACCATAAGTTAATTTTCAGCAGGTTTGTAAAGTGGGTAGAAATTAGTAAATAAATAATTTTCTCGCCGATTTTCTAAAGAATTTCTATTAGAGTTTTAACTGTATATGATATTTAGTAAATGTACTTTTTAGGTTTTGCATAAACAATATATTACACATTTAAGGCATTTATTAAATAAAATAAATTTAAAAATTCATTTAAATTTTATACTAAATTTGTAAAATTTTCAAATGTAATTTTATTTATTTTACTGATTATACTATTTGTAGTTTTATTTAAGTATTTAGTCATGATTGTAAAAGTATATATTATTTTACATTTGAACATCTATCACGGTTTTAGTTATCTATAAAGACTTTACAAAATTTGTGCATGTTATTTAAATATTGCAAGGAATAAGTCTTAAAACATGATAAACACCATCTTCTAAAATTGTCTGTGTCTGCATAAAGTAGAGGCATAAATCTCGTTTCCTGTAACTCAACTGTGGCTGTAATTGAAATAGAAAAATTTTCTACCAAAGTAATGTTGTCTTGAGCATTAAGTCGTAATTTAAAATAGTAATTTATTTTTATTAATATCAATATATTAAATATTCATTGCAATAGAAAGGTTTAACAGGAAGCTTTTAACATTTCTCTCAAATTATAAGTTTTATACGTAAATAAATAAATAAAAACTATTTTTTGAAAACGAGTGCAATTAAGTGATATAAATACTTTTGTTTTATTAATTTTATAGTTAATAATTTTATTTTTTTGTTTATGAGCAGACAATATATAAATTTAAATAAATAAATATGGTACACACATTTTTTAGTCCCTCTTAATGCTTAGAATTTTATGGTTCATATTTATTTAAACTGCATTAGGCATCAACATCCATTCTGAGTTTAATTCAAGAATCTTTTAATGGAATCTCAATTTTCATATCATTTCCCTGTAAGACCAATGCAAACTATTTTAAGTGTCTTAAAAGAATTTTAATTTCAATGCGTTATTTGGGTGAAGAAAATATTAAATTTAGGAATAGATTAAGAACATAAATAGAGTAAACTAAGAATATCAATTTTATGTTTCATAATGTATAATTTATAATAATACTTCAAAAAGTAATATTTATTTGATATTTTGATTTTACAAATAAAATAAGGTTTGGAAAATACTTCATTGTTCTTTTAAACTGTAGAGTAAAATCGAAAATTCTTGTTCTCAAAGATATTCAAAATAGATAAAAAGAAAATTAGTTAATGTAAATTGTTATGTTTGTAAATTTTTTAACTACTTTTGTTGATAAAGGCAGTTATAAAAAAGGCAATTGACTTTTTCTATTTGTGATGACCACATACACATACTATAGCTGAACATTTCTTGAGGAATCTGATTTAAGTTTTAGTGTTTTCTTATGGTGAAATACAGGTTGATGTTTCATTAGAAATTAGATAAAATCTTAACATTTATACTCCAAATAGTAAGTGATTTAACATTGTTTATTGAGAAATGTTAGGGTACTTAAAGTCTTTAAATATAATTTGATTTTTGATTGAAAATAATTTTATTTTACTTATGGAAAGGGGTTAATTCCCAATGAACGGTACGCTCCTTGTCCGCCATCTTGTTTTAATAGCGTACCGTACACTGGGATAGAGCCGAAATTTAAAAACAAATGTTTTACAATCATATTCAACATTACCCAAACTTGTGCTAAATTAGTGAAAAATCGAGGGGCATCTTGAAATATAGGTTACCCAAGTATTTTTAAATTCAAACTTCCTTAATTCCCAATGAACGGTACGTTCCTTGTCCACCATCTTGTTTTAATAGCGTACCGTACACTGGGATAGAGCCATGCAATGCAAGAAAGTAATTTTAATCTATATTTCATTATCGTATATTAATGTATAATTCATTTGTGAGTTTATAATGACGTTTTTTTAAACGATGTTTTGCTAATATCATCCTTGCTTTTTATGCTAGTTCACTTTTACTGCATTCGCTTCTTAAATTTGAAAATAATTGGTATTTTTCTTTTTTTATAGGTTTTATTTATGTCTACATGCAAATTTTTATTTATATATCTGTATATTTTATTTATTATCCATTTTTATAAAAGATACGATAAATCTCGATTTAGCAAAATACAGATAATCTGGTTGACAATACATTTTTCCTTATTTGTTGAGTATAATAAGCATGTTAACCGCACGTAAACATGTATTTATTCTTAAGATTCCAATAATCCTATCAGATTTACTATTTCCATTTCGACGGCTTCAATTTCCTGCTCAGTTAAGTTTTGTCATGACAATAAATAAAGCTGGGATTAGTTTTAAAAGTTATATGTCTCGACTTGCAATATAACAGTTTTCCCATGGTCAGTAATTTATCCGTCGTTCACGAGTAGGAATTAGAAAAATTTTACCATTTATACTCATATAAATAAGATCGTTAACATTGTTTATATGTTGTTGTCAAGGTAGTAAAAATATTAATTTTACATGAATATAATTTAGGTGAGAAAGGTATATTAGTTTTATTGTATAAATTTTAACTTTTTCATTATTTGTATAGAATGCTTATTTTAATAAAACTAATTTGGTTTTCGTTATTGCTATTTTTACATTAATAATTTTTCATTATGTATGGACTATTAATTTAATAATTATATGTGTTCTTATAACTAAAAGCAGCTTTAATTATAAATCTTGAGTGTTTAAATGAACATGTATGGATATTTTTTATTTGCTTTTCCTATTTCTATTTGAATTATTTATTTGGCTAGCTGCAGGATAACCAGACCTTTCCTTTAATTAATATTTATTTCTTAAATTATTGATTTAAAGTGTGTTAAGTTTGTTATAAATGCATCACTATTTAAAAAAAAA
>JAPDSC010052789.1:0-16168 GCA_026290005.1 Latrodectus geometricus | reverse complement strand
CAATACAAGAATATTGAAAAATTAGCTATCTAAATTTTATAAGATGTTAATTCCTCCGATATATAGATAATCTAATAATAAAAATATCCGCTTAAAATATTTGTGTTTATCTATAAATATAATTTTAACT
The DNA here is from genome assembly GCA_026290005.1 of Latrodectus geometricus. Taxonomy (NCBI): domain Eukaryota; kingdom Metazoa; phylum Arthropoda; class Arachnida; order Araneae; family Theridiidae; genus Latrodectus; species Latrodectus geometricus. The sequence continues at coordinate 16,038 of JAPDSC010052789.1, read as the reverse complement.
TCTTATCATTCTGTATAAAAAATCTCAAGGAAAAAATAGTAAAAACAAAAATGTAAAACTTATTTTATTTACTTTTTTAATTAAATGTGACATAAGTTTAAAAGTCATGAAGTCTTCAGTCCAAATACTAGCTTCCTTCAATAATTGTAAAATAATTAAAAAAAATTCAGTGGGAGACTTTTTTTTAAAAATTATGATTATATTTATTTATCAAGCAAATAGAAAAGAAAAAATTTTTGTGAGATTTTAATAAAAAGTATTGTTGAACAACATGTTTCTTAAGCTAGAGAGACTTAACTGACAGAAACATGATACAAGAATTTTATTTTATTAAGGAGACTGAACTGAGGGTGAATTTAATCCCATGAGAAACTGCGAGACCTTTTTTTATTAAGTTTCAGCTTTTTTCATATTTTTTCGTGGATCCATGATTCTTATTATTTTCAATCACCAGGGAATTCGAGTGGAGTAAGTCACTGATCATCTATTTGATTGTAAGCATTTAAAAAAAAAAAAAAAAAAAAAAAAAAAAAAAAAAAAAAAAACCTTTTTTTATTACCAACAGTATAAAGTTCATTTAATATTGCAATACAATATTAAATTTACAAAGCAATATTTTTATAACATTTTGTTAAATGTTTTCTCAAGTGGTTTATATTTAAGAATAAATATATTTCCAGAATTACTCTTTACTTAGAATCTTATTTTGGTTATTATAAGTAAACATTTTTTTATTTATAAATATATAAAAATTTTCAAGAATTAAGGAATCCAAAAAATAAACATTTTAAATTAAACTAGAAAAATGTAAAATTTAATTAAAAAGAAATATTAAAAAAATTTTCATAGAAAAAAAAAATTATTTTATTTTTTGCTATGCTGGAATTAGCATGTAACACTAACTAAGAAAACTTTTGTTTATTTTCCTTATTTTTTAGTAGAATTCTTAAAATATAAAAAACGAAAAGTTAACGAATGAAACCTGTTACAGAGTTATTCTTAAATTATTATTTCATCAATATGTTGTACTTATTCTTAAATGATATTTTCTTTCATCAAAAAAAAATCCGTAATTTAATTTTTTGGTAAAATCTTATTTTAGCCCACTACTTGGCGACAGCTGAAAGAATGGCGACAAACATTTTGTCACCAACCAAAATGACATGATATCACGTGATTACAGGATTTGTTGAAAATCGCGATATCGAATATTTTATTAAGATAATATTTTTAGTGATTTTATCAATTTGAATATTGAGATCTCTAACTTTCGTCCTTATTTGGTTCTTAAATATTAGAATATTAAAATTTTTTTATTTAAATTTCCAAACTTTCAGCCAATTTAATTTTTCCACTAAAAATATTATTTTAATGCTTTTAATGCGAAACATTTTCATCTTCATATTTTTTTAAAAAGTGTTACGTAGTAATGGTTCCAATACATTCGCATCCAATAAAAGGGCAGTTTGAAAATCATCATATTGAAGACCAATGAATAGGCACTTTAAATTTGCTATATTAAAGAATCAAGTTGGAGTCGTAATCTGTTGTTTTGGCTCCGCATTTCATCTTTGGCGATGGGATGGACCCAAATAAGATTCAATCAATTTTTTTTTAAAACTTCAAGCCACATAAAATGTTTATTTTATATAATAAATAATGGAATGATTGTTATCATTAATAAAATCACTGTTAAATAAGAAATGAAATTCTGGTAATAAAGTATATCAATTATTTCACTGAGAAAGTTTGCTTTTAAAATATTATGCCACTAATAAATGATATCAATTACTAGGTCATGTGACACGTTATTTGAAAAGCCACAAATCATTTTAATTGAAATGAAAAACTTTAAAAAATTAATATATGATGAAAAAAATTACAACAGAAAGGTTTTACAACCTGTATCAATTGAATGCAGACGAATCATTCAATTCATTTTTATTGAAATGAAAAAATTTCAAAAAATTATATTCTTATAAGAAGAATTATGTGAATATAGAAATGTTTTCTTCTAATTCAAGTATTTCTTCAGAATGAAGAAAACTACCCTCTCATAAAAGTATCTGCTTGTAGCATTTTATTACTGAGTCAAATTGCATGATTAAATTTTCCCTACTTCAAGTGACTCTTCCCGCCATTCTGGACGTTCAAAACATCAGTAAAGGAAAACAAATTTGTATTTCATTCATATTAATACGACTATCACTGTATATCCAAAACAATAACATTCAAGCAAGACACTCGCGTAGTCTGTGTTGTTGCTTATCCCCCTGGTGTAGGAAAGCCCGCACCAGGTCCAGAAGGTCTGGCATAGGGTAGTTTGCAGCTTCTTTTTTGGAGAGGAACCACAAAGGCAGAATACTGACTTGAGCTCTGAACACACATGCCATAGGTACCCGTTTATAGAGAAGGCAACCATTCATACAAGGAAAGGACAGACAGGATAAAGAAAGAGAGTACATCCATGCTTGAACCGGGATTCGAACCCAGACCTCCCTATCCGCAGTCAGACATGCTAACCACTATACAGAGTAGGCGGTTGTGGAGTCTGTGCATAGTAGAAGCAAATCCTCAAATCTTTAGAAGCCAACGTGCTAAATTTCTATTGGTCGCCAAGGGACTATTAATACATCCTCTGCTAAATATGAGGAAAACATGATGAAAGGCAAAACCAAAAAAAAAATCAAAATAAGATTTCTAATTTAAATTTCAATATAAAAAAGCAATAAATATATCAAAGCTGATTGAAAAGAATGAATTAATAAATATCGATAAAGTATGATTTGTGGGGTTGTACTTCTTGGTGTGGGGAGTTCACGGGATTCATTATTACCATTTTTGACCAATAGGAAGTAATTCCAACTTTTTACTATTTGCATGCATGTACGTTGTGGTGGCTACTTGGTAGATTCCTAAACTTTGAGCTTATGTGCAGTCCACTATCTATATTAAAATCCTCTTAAAAGAAAGTCGTGGCGTTCCACAACTTCCAACTACTAAGCTATCCACTAAGTATAGTGTGTATGTTTTAATTAACTATATTTCTCGTTTAAGGAAATGAAAATATTACACTCAGTATTCAAATTTATTCTCAGCCATCAAAAATTCGTGACTATAAAATTGAAATTTATGCTTTAATTAAATTTTAAAAAAATTTCTCTTGGAAGGAAACAAAATTTCAAGCTCATATAAATAGAAAAAAAAAATTATATTTCCTTTTTATTTTAACTTTCCTCATTTTCCTCCATCCTTGTGATTTATATTTTCATTTTCAATCGCTCGAACATTTTGAATCGAACGTCTTTCAGTTGTTGGCCTAATCAAAAGAAAGCTTCATTTTTTTTTAAAGTTATATTATATAAGATTCATCTTTCAAATTTATTTTACCGAAGGATTTGATTTTATTCTCTTCGTAATCAAAAGTATTTCATTTTTTAGTCTGGAACAAAACAAATTGTTCATTTGAGCGTGTTTCAGTTTTATGCATATGAAGTTTAAAGGATTTCGTTTTACTTTAAGCTACTTTGAGGTTTGATTTTTAATAATTTGTTATATAACTCTACACATTTAATAAATTTTTAGGTAAAATAAAGGATTACGAATGATTAAAATACCTAATTTTGATTGAAAATTTAGTATATTTTAAAACTTAAAATATCTCTTAACTTCTTACAATGTATTTCGTTTAACTTGAAATATCGCTTATATATTATGTTAAAAACATAAAATCGGTATTTTATTTTTAAAAAAGAATAAAATTTTGACTAAACAAATTACGAAATTTGCGAGAAAAAGTGTAAATTTCACGTTAAGGCTTACAATAAATTATGAAAATGTAATAATCAAAAAAGCCACTTGATTCGTTAATTGCCCAGGTGGTATTAAGAAAGTTTACCAAGACAAAATAAAAAATACTTATTAACAATAAACAAAAAATTAGAAAAGAAATTCAAAGATATATTTATCTGTCGACTTTCCACAATAATTATTAAATTTTTCAATCATTAATAGAAGATAGGATACATTTGTATTATATAACGTAATGGAAATTATGCTTCTACCCAAAGAAGCAGATCTCGGTTAATGCTTCCTCAGTATTGTTTGAAGAAAACTTTGTTCCAGATATGGATTCTGTCAGTTTTTAACAACAAAAAAAATGGTAATTGCTACCAAATCTGGGCTGTATGAGATGAACTTTAAATTTCCTACTTAATTTTTGGCAACAATTCTTGAGCTTGAAGAGCAGTATAAAACTCATATTTGTCATGAAAAATTATGATATTTTCATTGAACATATTAAGGTTGCACTATTGAATTGGTAATTTATATATTTTAAATTCTTTACCAATAATGAAATGAATTTCTGCTTGTACTTTTATTAAATATAATTACATAATTATTAAATTATTATATTTAAATTATTATGTATATTACATAATTATTAAACATTTATTAAATATAAGTACAAGCTTGTAGACGTATTGCTAATCATTTTAATAGTTTGGAAACATCCAACAAATAATGGCATAGTATTTCAAGTAAACTGGAACTATTCATTTTCATGTTAAGGAAAAAAATTCCTTTTCATTGGTTATATTTTAAATTTTGTCCCCGGTCTTCCATACTAATAGAATGCTGAACTGTTCCAGTAGGTATTTAATGTCTTGAAGATATCACAGTTTCTCAACTGAGAAGGTGTGCTATAACCTTGCGCTATGAACATGTTCTATTTGAACTTGACTATATAGGACCTATTAATGCTTTGAGAGAAATGTGTCTGAATTCTCTGATCTTAGTAAGAGCGGGCCGTAGAAATTTAATTCGGAATGCTATAAAATTATCCTGAACCCAATGACTCTGAAATCTCTGAAATCAGTCATGGGATAATCAGTAAATACAAGCAGCATTGCTATGATATGTTAAACTACACTCTTAACCCTTCTTTGCAAATTGGTGGAAATTTCCATCATAACCTATAATGCCCAAAAATTATATAAAAGAATAAGTTCACTTTAAGTTGATCGTGTTTGGATACCTTTTTAATGTCCATTGCATAAAAAGAATCATAGCTGTCAAAAATAAACAAGTGTCATTATCAGTGAAACGAGCTTAAAGTTGTCTCATTCCGCTGTTTGTTGTAGTTGCAATAAACGTATGATTTCGTTTATAATTTTGTTTTATTATATTAGAGTTTCTATTGCTAAAAAATTGAAAATGAGTGGAAGAAAGGTTTGTAACACGTGTTTCTGTTATTTTCCTCTTTTATTTCTATTTAGTACTATGTTAATGATCCAACTTTGGATGATGATGGAAATTTTTAGCATATTGTTTTTTTGCTAAATTTATACTATAAATATATACTATGATTTTTTTTAACCATTTTTCCTTTAATTTTGAACATGAATTATATCAACTTGATTAATTTCACCAATAAAGAAAAAATCATGCAAAGAAGGGTTAAATTCTTTACCAATAATGAAATGAATTTCTGCTTGTACTTTTATTAAATATAATTACATAATTATTAAATTATTATATTTAAATTGTTATATTTAAATTATTATGTATATTACATAATTATTAAACATTTATTAAATATAAGTACAAGCTTGTAGACAAGCATTGCTAATCATTTTAATAGTTGGGAAACATCCAACAAATAATGGCACAGTATTTCAAGTAAACTGGAACTATTCATTTTCATGTTAAGGAAAAAAATTCCTTTTCATTGGTTATATTTTAAATTTTGTCCCCGGTCTTCCATACTAATAGAATGCTGAACTGTTCCAGTAGATATTTAATGTCTTGAAGATACCACAGTTTCTCAACTGAGAAGGTGTGCTATAAGACCTTGTGCTATGAACATGTTCTACATGAACTTGGCTATAAGACCTATTAAGGCTTTGAGAGAAATATATCTGAACTCTCTGATCTTAGTAAGAGCGGGTCGTAGAAATTTAATTCGGAATGCTATATAATTATCCTGAACCCAATGACTCTATACTCTGAAAACAGTCATGGGATATCAGTAAATACAAGCAGCATTGCTATGATATGTTAAACTACAATCTTAATAGGCTATACTTCGACCTTTATTAAAATGAGAAAAGTTCCGTTAGAGTTTCAACTTCATTCATAAGACTTCAATGTACTTTTCATCAGGCGACAACGTTCAAATACAATTTGTGTATGGGAAAAATCTGCTGTACATTTTCTTTTTCATTTAAATGTATTGCAGATTTTGTTAGCATGAATCAATTCTCAAGGAATCTATAGAAATTATCTAGATCTAAAATGAGAATTCAATTATTAATATGTAGAAGTGTTCCTTTATTACAGAAATATAATAAAAACATAGGTACCTTTTTTTAAATCTTAACTTTAAAATGTGTTACGTAAAAAGATATTTAAAAAAATCATAGATATTTGAGTTCATATGATTTGTCATTGCTTATTGAATGGTAGGCAAATAATTTTATTTAAAATCAAAGAAAATATTTATTTAGTTTCATACATTAAATTTGAACTAACGATTATAAACTTTTTCCAATAAATATTTTAAATAATATCTTGCATAATAATGGCAAAAATAAAAACACTGTAATGAATATTTCATTATTATAAATTTTTACTCGACCACAAGATATAAAATTAAAAACTTCATGTATAATAAAGTATTTAATAGTAATTATTCTGATATAATTGGCACATATTCTATAGTACAGAAACCTTATTATTTACTTCGAAATAGCAATTAGTCACAAATGTTACATTCTCAAATGGCTTACTCTTGAAATTGAATTTGCGTTAGTCTTAATTAGAAATTGCATTACCTCAGTGTCTGTTCTTGAATTACCTTTTAATTAAAGAGTAGTGCTTACCGAGCGATGTTCTATGATAACTTAAATAATTTTCTATTGTGTAGTTATTTGTAAGGCTTAACTCTGAATAAAACATGTGTCAAAGCATAAATTAAATAATAAACGATGCTTTTAATTAATTAGGAAACGACTCCCTGAAAACTATTATTTCATGATTTTCTATTCAACAGAAATTACTCCTAATTTTGTATTAATGTTAATTTAAATCTGTTTTTATATTTATACAAATATAAAGAGAGAGAGAATTACGTCTATCTAAATAATATTCGGAATCTCTGCTTAATTCAATTTCTTATAAAATTTACCTTACCAAATTATTAATTAATAATTACCTGAGTTAAAAATTTTATAAATGATAACTTGCATAAAAAATACAAAAATGTATTAAATTTTCAAATTAAAAGTACTTATGTCAATAAGTTAATACCAAAATGTTTTTTTTTTATTTCTAATGGTGGGCACCCTTGAGCAAATAAGTAAATTAACCCATTTGACTTAACAAGGCCGGAAAAAGCTACTCATTTTATCGTTACCCGGTGGGCACCTGTGAACCAAGTCACGGAGGTACGAGTAGCATCGCCCACGCCACACCACCACAAACCCGCTTATAGGGCGGGCCACATTCATCCATCATCTGAGGAAAGGACAAGAAACAGAGAGAGAGAGAGGAAGAGAAAGTACATCCATTCCTGAGCCAGGATTCGAACCCAGGTCCTCCCCATTCGTAGTCAGTTACGCTAAGAATACCAAAATGTTTAAAAAAAGAATATTTTTGTTACAAATGCAATTCTTTCACAATTAATTACAACATTATCATAAATCATGATATTTTGTGATATTAAAAATTCCATTTTTCAGTAGTCTGCTAAATAATCTTTCACACTTAAACATTTGTTTATTGTTAGCAGATTTTTTATATTTCAATTTATAAATAAATTCACGTCTTTATAAGTTACAGATATCAGTTGGTGTTTATTAATCTCGCTATGATGTAGAAACTCCTGATACCTTTGTCATCCTAATAACGTTTCAAAAGTATTAATTTTCCCCATTAGTGTATTCTGAAAACGACACATTATACACAAAGCCGCCAATAGAAAATTAAGCCGCCAATTAAAAGGTCATGAGACATTTCTGTTCTTTGATATTTCAGAATAATTTAATTTGCATGCTAAACACCCATCGTATATATTTCAGTCATCTACAAAATTCTACCATACTCCCGGGAGATGAGGATTATATTCAATCTGTAGGTATTAGGAAAGTACTTGCTCTCTTTCGCCCCTGGAGAGATTACAGTGACTCTGTAATAACATTTTTCGGGTTCTTAATTAAATGTTATATGTGAAGTGATAATGAATAGTTAGAAATAATCAAAACTTCCTCGGATTGAATCGTAAAATTTCATGCAAATCATTATTTTCTAATTAAAATAATCCCGGTTCTCTCTCATTCGTAGGATTTATTAGTAAAAAAAGAAGGTATATTCATAAGGTTATTATGTCTTATTCAGTATCTAGGTGTGTTGAATAGACGTATATAATGAATGTGTTCAACAGATGTACCTAAAAGGATTTATCATCTTCTTTGATTCCGAATAACAGATCCATTTCATAGTTATTTTAAGTATGTTAATGCAAATACATTTCTTTCATTTTGACAACTAATTCATGATAATCATATCAAGGAAAATAAGGAAATATTTATTACATTTTAAGAAATCAAAATACCTTTATTCTTACATAGTTCACAGAATTAAATAATAGCTTTCCTCATTATAAAAGTGAATTTTTAACTGCCATTCAATATGTTTCAAAGTTTATATTTATTCAATATTTATGTATATTTTTCAACATTTTTAAGCAAAGGATATTATTTTTAATTATTGAGATATAACATAATTTTGAAAAAAACAAAATATTTTTCCAATATTCCAACAAATTTACGTAGTTCGCATATTACTAAGATAGAAAATAAAATTCTTATCATTAAAAATCCAATAATATTAGGTTGGGGAAAAAGAAATTAATTATTTTTACGTGAACTTTTTGTAACTTCTTTCAGATTTGCTTTGTAAAAAGGTTAAAAACAGTTTTCATGTAGATTTTTAGGTCTTGTGCGAAGCTATGACTGCTGACATGCTGTCAAGTTTGATAATTTTTGATATTTTATAGACATTCTCGACGATGTTGTATCCATGCGAGGTGCATCGTTAGCATCCAAATACCCAAAAGGAATCGACGAAACCAAAATTGTGCGTAACTGGTTTTTACAGTCATATATAGGACGATAAACACCTTTCAAAATTTTAGCCACCCGGCTATCTTTTTCGCCGTTACAAGAGAAAAACGAAAATGTATCGAATTTTCTGTTTGTTGTCTTCCATTTTTAAAACCTAGTACTCGTAACTGAATTAATCAAACAAAAAACCGCAAGAGAATATTTTGGTGTCAAATTTTATCTTTCCAATGAGCATAAATTTGAAATTGTTTGATTGATACCTCACGAGATAGTGATCACTACAGACGTCTACCGAAAAAATAATGGATAACTTTTACCCCAAACTAATATATCTACCAAAATACTTTGATATTCCCCCAAATGTACATTTATTTTTTATCGTGTAATAACTAGTTTTGAAAAAAATAAGAATACCATGTAATAACTTAACGATTTTCGAAACAAATAAGAATATTATAATTTATAAGTCAAATTTGTCTTTACAATCTTTTGATTATTAATTTTAATGTGATTTTTTTGATAATTATCACAATTTAGCCAAAAAATAATTGTAGTTAATGTGTTTATTATGAACAAAATTTTTATTCAAAATCTTTAACAATCGGTTCATTTATTAAATTATCATTTCACAGAAATATAAATATGAAGATAAATATGAGGTTGAAAATGAAGTTTACACATGTAAAATTTTACTTAATAATAAAGAATTTCATTTATAGAGGTATATCAAGCTAAAATGTTGGAGAAATATTCTACAATCAGATTTTTATGGAAATTATTTTAATTACTTTTTACATTTATGTTTTTACACTTAATAAAAGATTTTACTGTCAGCGTTTTATAAAGTTCATTCTAGTCAATAAAATGTGATTTATCTCCTTGAAATGTAAAATGTAGTTTAGAATCTCAAAACTATTTATATTTTTTCCTCATATTTGATCTGCATTGATTATTAGAATCCAGCTGTGATTACTATTAATGAAATAAATTGTTGCTACATATGATATTTGGCAAAGACAAGCCCGCCCGCCAAGGACTGGGAGAATGAAGTCAGAGATAGCGCCTTCTATTTTGAACAAAGCACTCCCTGCGTGGGTGGAAGTACGACTTTTGGCACATAGATGGCAGCACCATCAGGTTTTTCCAATTTAGAGTTAGAAGTTTCTAAGTCTGGATTTGGAATGGGAACATGAAGTACATAGCGACCACGATATATTTTATTTACCCCTGTCACCTTTAATGAACACGACAGATCTTCGATTAAGCCGGGATTCGAAATCACCACCTTTCAGTAACGAGAACGACGACCCTAACCCAATCAGGCCTCCCCGACCATTAAAATAAGTAAAAATAATTTTTAATTTTTGTATTCACTCAATTATACACAGGTTTTAACTATTGAATGGATTTCATAGAGTAAAATATTATATTTTAGATTTATTATTACTTTTTATTATAAAACAACAAATCAGAAGAAAATAATATAAATTAGATACATAACTTTTCATATCAACTTAATGAGAAGAAATCCTTAATTTTGAACGAAACTACCTTAACTCTACTCGTCTAAAGAGAATAAATGGAACCATTTAATGGAAATACCTTATTTTAAGAAAATACTGTTGTTTTTACTGTGTTTTTAAGTAAACTGCCCAACAAGAACTTGGCAAATAATTTTGTTTTGTTGCCTATCATATTTTGTGTCATATTTCACCATAAAACATTTTACAATGCCTTGTATGAAACAATTTTCATTTATTAGTGGATAGAAAGGATCTCATTTTGTTTAACAGAATTGAGATCTAAAAACTGAGAACTATAGGCTAAAGTCTTTCATTTTCTAAGTAACATATATTTCTATAAATTTTCCAATGCTTTACTAATAATTGTCACCCAACTGTCAAAACGGCGACAATTATTAGTCATGTTTGTTCATATAGTTTGCATTACCTCAGACAAGTATTCTGATATATAGTTCATAATCATTTAACTATAAATCCCGTGTTAGAAACGCAGAAGAAAGGAATTTAAAACGATAAACAAACAAAATAAACAATTGTTACATTGGAATAATAAATCTATTACTAAAATAATGTAGCTGTTTCGATTATTTTAAAATAAATAAGCAAAAAACTATTTATTATGAACATATTTGGATGAAGATATGTTTTTTAAAATATCATCTATTTTCATTGATTCGACGAAGAAACTGGACTTATGCGACCTACTGCCAACAGATAACCTCATACACAATGAGTAGAATTCTTTCACTTTTCAACAAACAAAATAAATAACTGTCGCGTCTACTTTTTATATTTTCTTTACTCAGAAAATTTCAAGTTTACTTTCATGCATGATTGATGTGTTATTCTAAAAATTTTAATCTTTCTCATTGTACTTTTTTATTAAATTGTAGAACTCTTTTTTGTTTATCTGATTATATATCATACCAATGAAATAATTGAATTTTAATAATTACTTTAACTACTTTTTTTAAAAAAATTGTGTCATAAAAAAATTTAAAATTTCATTAAAATTATTTAAATTTTTTTCATTTAAATATTTTATAACATTTAAAGTCAAACTTATAATATTACTTTTGAAACAATTTTTTTATTTACAAAATTAGCTTAATTAGAAATTTAATTTTCTTGTGCTTTTTAATTAAAGTTTTATGATAAACAACTATGTTATTCTAAGCAAAGAAAGCTGCTTCTCAGATCGTTTTAATATTGCGAAGCGTAAAGTTATCGTGACAATTTTGGTGATCCTTTTCTGTTTCAATTGATGAAGATGGGATTCGAAACGAAAACATTTTAAATTACACAATCAGTTTTAAATTGTATAAGAATATATATGCCTTATTCATATTATTAACAGGATGTAAATGAATTTTTGCTGTCAATATGTAAATTTGTACAAATATTTTTAAGTATTTTTTTAAATTGTTATGCAGATTTCTGTCATTATATAACTTATTTTTCATTTCATCATATCTACTGAATCTGAAGCTTTAAAGAAGAAACAATTAACAAATTTTCTAGTTACACTTACTGCAATGTAGAAGAAACCAATTAAAACAAACTAATAAATATTTTATATATGTTTGAAGTAAAAACTCTACACACAAAAAACAATGTAAAATCATACACTTACGTATTTATTGTAAAATGATAAACTTTTGTAACATATTATATGTCTACTATAAAATGATACTCTTACATTATGACATAATGTAAAAAAGATGCACTAACAGCCTGGCTAATAATGTAACTTTAGATACTTGTTAGATACTTGTAAGATACTTGTTACAAGATACTTGTTAGTTACTTGTTATAAATTAATGTTGCAACTATCTGACTTCCAATAAAATTCTTGCAAGATACTTGTTATACTTGTTACAAGATACTTTTTAGTTACTTGTTATAAATTAATGTTGCAACTATCTGACTTCCAATAAAATTCATCTAATAGCATTAATAATGTAGATCTTCATTTGGTAAAGTTGTTTTGTTACTAAATTTTTTGCAATAATAATGATGATCCTTTACCCTCTGGCAAAGTTTCATTGTTAAATTTTAATTTTAAGATAGAGGCTTTTATCCGGAATGCCTCAACAACTGAAAGCTGACGTGATGTCCCGTACGGTATCTCTTAATTACTTTAACATTAGAATCAGTCCAATGTAAATATTATCACATTATTCTCTCTTATTTTCTGTTCCCCGTCATTGAACTTATTATCCCCATCCTCTTGTCTTTAACTAAAAATGGCACTAAAAAATTGATAATTATTATGGAATAATATGAAAAAATGTATAGACTATTGTTCAGGGAATCATTCCAATCAACCTGATTATTATTGATCATTTTACCTAACATCACCCAGTGATTTTCTTTCTCCCCAATAGCTTCTGAAATAGAAAAGGGTAAATACGTAATTATAATTATTGAGGTAATTTTTTATTTCGATCCATTGCGAACTGGGATTATTCCGTCTAATTTCCGGGTCTAGAATTAATGATTTATATCAAATACTGTGGGTTAATGTGAAAGAAGGAATTTTAGTGATATGAAGTCAGGCTGAAGTTATAAATTCGAGTAAATTCTTGAATAAATTCCTTCTTAGAAAAAGAAATTGGTATTTAGTTCCAAAGGAGTTTTCTATTCACTATGAGATTAATAGTTATTCCATTAAGAATTTTAATTAAGGCCTTGGTGGCCTGGTTGGTTAAGTCATCGTTCTCGTTACCTAAATGTGGTGAGTTCGAATCCCGGCTTAGCTGAAGATTTAATCTCTAAATTGGAAGACTCAGATGGTGCTGCCATCTATGAGCCAAAAGACGTACTTCCACCTTCGTATGTGGGTGCTCTATTCCAAAAACGGAAGACGCTCTTTCTCTCTCTCTCTCTGACTTCATTTGCCTAGTCTTGATAGACAGGCTTGGCATTGCCAAGTGCCATTAGCAACAACAGGATTTTAATTGCTTTTATCCATCATTAGAGAAGTTAAATATTTCGGAAGAGTCAGGATTCTAAAGTAAGTATTTTAATAAACACAAAGTTATCGGTCATTCATTATATATTCGGTCATTGCGAATCTCACCGTCACATCAATTATGGTGACAACTCACTGATAACAGATTTAGTAACTTTTAGTAAAAAAAAATAATAAATTTCAAGGTTTAACTGCTTACTAGTTTCTTTTTTTGTCGAAACTAAATTTTAAAAATGAGTTAATGAAATGATGAAATTTGATTTATTCAGTTTGATTCTTTTTTTTTTTTTTTTTTTTCTTTTTTTTTTTTTTTTTTGGTTCCAACGGAAAAAACAAATTACTTTAAAGGTTTCTCCGTAATAAAGTTTCTAACAGATGGTTTGGTTCGTTCATCGCTTGAAGTTTATTCTTTGAACACGAGCACTAATTAGAGCAATGTCATCAATTTAAAATTGATTCTGAACCACAGCGAACGTTCAAATCCAAGGTAGGATTCGAGCCCAGAACCGTTGAACCGAATAGCAGTGCGCTAGAAATTCAACTGTCAACTCAGCAAGTTTTTAAGAGAGTCTAAATAACCGTCGAGATTCATGAGAAAAATAAAATAAGTCACAAATCTTATATACTCTTTTCTCTAATAAAAATTCCGATCATTATTTATATTTTAATATATTTATTCAAAAGTTTAACAAACGAGAAGAGAGAGAGTATTTCATTGAATAAAATCACAAATTTATCAATCTCAATATCAAATAAGATTACTTAGATGAAGATTTTTTTTTTCAAATATTTAATTCAAATATTTTCATTTAATTTTGAGATGCACTTTATCACAATGATAGTTATAACATTATATCAAAATGAGATTTTATTTTTAGTGCTTGTGTCTTAACCCCTTAGTTTGCATTGTTTAAGAATGAGTTCTCATAATTTTTGAAAGCATCCTTGAATTCACTTCTAAACTCTCTGTAAATATTTCATTATTAATTAATTTAAATGTAAAATTATCATATTTATCAGACTGTCATCACATATCAAATCATCACATTTAGACATCAATTTTATTTACATTACATTTAATATTTATTCTTATAAATTAGCTGAATTTTATTTTTCATTCGATAGATTAAAAAAATTTTATACTATGTATGTCAATATTATATTTCATTCATTTTTATTTGACAACTTCTTTTTTATTTGTATGTCATTATTCTCTTAGTAATGTTTTTAGACTGGCATCATTTTACCCTAGTGGTAGAAACATGGTCTTCAAAAAGAGAAGTCCTTAGTTTGAATCCTGGTCATTGTCGAAAATCTAAATGTATATGCAGCATAATATTCTGCATATGGACATTTTTCTGGGTAAATGTCAAATTTTCTTGATTATCTTTATTTCTACACGTGAATCATCACATTTAGACATAAAGATTTCCCGGATAGTTATACAAATTGAATATTCTAATGCCTTAAAACAACCTTCAGCTGTTCAGTTATTGGCAATACTGGGTCAAAATGAGATTTTAAAAGTTTTCATTATGGAAAATAGATTTGTTGTTAATGACACTTGGCAAAGCCAAGCCCAAACGTCACAGAGACTAGGCGAATGAAGTCAGAGAGGGAGCGTCTTCCGTTTTTTTTTTAATAGAGCACTCTCATTCGAAGGTGAATACACGACTTTTGGCTCATAGATGGCAGCACCACTTGAATCTTCCAGTTTAGAGATTGAAACCAGTGAAGACCCAAAGCCTGACTTCAACCAACCCCAGAGGTATTAATTTGTAATGGGAACATGGAGGACATTGCAACCCGATATATTTTACGTGCCTCAATCACCATTAGTGAACACGACAGATCTTCGGCTAAGCCGGGATTCGAACTCACCACCTTTTGGTAACGAGAACGATGCCCTAACCAACCAGGCCACCGTGGCCTTAAATATATTTAGATGCCGATTATAGAAAGTTTTGAATTCATGGCTCTTTAATTCAAGAGAAATTCATGTATTCATGAGGCTTACATTTTTTCATGAAAGAAATTTTCATAATTACTCTTTTTTCAATTACACTGTGTTTTCTATTCTCTCTCTTCTAGTTTCACTCTTTTAAAAATCTTATTTATTCTCTCCTTGTAAAAATTTAAAACTTTAAAATGAATCACTGTGACGTAAATTTAAATAAAACCCATACAATGAAAAAATAGCTTAAGTGGTATATTTGAGTTTAAATCTTTTCACACCTACATGCAAATCCCAACATTGAAAATTCCATTCGCTTCCATCATTGTATTTTCAGCAATACATAGAAATGAGAGAGAGAAATAACATCTGAATTGTGAAAATATGCATACATGAATATGAACGTTGTCACTCAAGGACTCTAAATTTGTTTAATTTAAAATTCATAGAATTTTTGACAAT
>JAPDSC010052787.1:0-13283 GCA_026290005.1 Latrodectus geometricus | reverse complement strand
TTTTATTTAATTTGATAAAATGATGAGTAATTATTTAAATAAATTCATATGAAACGGAAATTTTCTAAGTAAGTAATTTAGTATAAATTGTTCGTAATGAACATATTTATAATATTGCCAAGTATTTGAGTCTGCATATTATTAAGAATAAAAATACTTACTTTAAAAATTTAGTTTTGCTATTTATTGGGTTTTACTGTTTACCTAATACCTTTTGAATCAATTTTATCATCACCTTTTTCAATGTTAAGTATGCAGTTCTTATCAATAATATAAACATTTTCATCAAATGAAATTAGAAATGTCAAAGGAAAAATAAAAATGCTGATTTCATTAAATGCATATTTGTTCTAAAAATGCAGTTTACAATTGACAATGTCTTTATGAAAATATCACTAAAATTAAATAAGTTTTAGCTAGTACGTTTTATGCATCATTAGAAAGAAAATAATATGATAAATTATTTTAGTTAATGGAATGATTTCTTCACACACATATACTAAACATTCACACCTAAAAGCATGTAAATTCTAAAGTTCATATCCATTCAACTTTAAAAGTTTCGGTGAAAGAGAACTCTTCGATTTAGATTAAAAGACGTGCTTTCTAATATCTACTGCTATTTAAATGAGATGTCTTATGTTGAGACTTCTTATGTTTATATACTCTTCTTTCGAATTCTTTGGAATTTCACTATCTTCCTGTACTGTATTCTTGCGCTCTATCCACAAACTGACTTCTAGGAAAAGAGAATATTGAAAGTATACTAAACTAAGAATTTCAATTTTGGAAAGAAACTATTTCCATGAAAATTCAAAGCAAAGAGTAAGTTTGTGAAAAAAAGACATCAAGCGTTCATTTCCGTTCGCAAGATTTAAATTCACACTGAAATACAAGATTCGTGAAAAAATCAAGTGAGTTATATAAAGCGTTCTTAAATTTTTTTTTTCGTCAAAACATGTTCCTTTTATAAAATTATAATGTATTGATATCTTAAATGGAATATATATTTTCTTCAACTGATATTTATTAATAATATAATATTACAATTAGATGATTAGCAATAATCATATTATAGAAAAGAATATATCTGAATATAAATAAAAATATCATTATATTTCACATGATTAAGATCAAGTAAATTACTTCAGTGAAATTTCTTCAATGGTGACAGATAAAAATATTGAGAAATTTAGAAGGAAGACACATTTTATTGCATATATTATGTTAAAAGTAGAGGCATATCTGTCACTTCTAATTAATATAATGTAATAAATAGTGTATTTTATTTATTTTTACATTATTATTTTTCTTTAATTTATATTAGATTATTCTTTACTTTAAAAGCACTAAAAAGTAAAAGGAAAAATTTCTGACACAAAATACAACATCTTCTGTATTAAATTGTTTGAAAGTCCCTTATAAATTGATCCATGTTTATTATATATCGCAAACTTTTCAACTGTTCCTGGTACCTATTTGGTATATCGTGTTACATAATGTAATTACGTAATAAAACTAAGTGATATATTTATGATCATTTCAGGATGAATTATGTAAATTGAAAAATAACATAAATTAAGAAGTATAATTTTTACTTTGAAAGAAATTGATAACTGAACTAAGTTTATTTGTTGATATTTTTAAAAAGTTTGTATTCAAATTGAATAAAATTTACAGAAGGTTATAAATTCTAAATAATTTTAAGTGTAAATGGTATTTTTTGTTTAATTTATATGTTATTAAGTGTGTATTTTATGTAATAATTTTCTTCATTATTTTTATCATAGAGAGACACATTATTCTCTATCGTTCATTGTAAATTTCATCAGCGGAAAATGAATCTAAGTAGAAAAAATAACATTTGTTCAAGGTACATCTTATTTTAATAGACATTTCTTTATTATGCCAAAATAACATAAATTAATGTAAAATATACTGCTTCACCATCTATTTTTGAATATGCGTTAGCTTTAATTTTTACATTGTATTCATATTTTTTAATAAAATCGCACTTTTCATAAATTTATATCAAATAAATAAATAAAGCTGCATAAATTCATCTTTATGATATATCTCTTGAAATGGCAGTTAATTTTTAAACACCATTTTTTTAATGCTTCAAAATATTAAAAGTGTTTGATTTAAAAAAAAATTACATTTGCCTAGAAAAGTTAAGGAACAGTCGGTTTTTTGTTCCTACTTTTAAAACTAATGAATTTATAATGACCAAATTCATAAATGATTTACAAAAAGAAAAAGAAAATTTCGTTTGAAAAGTCCATTCTTGGAAAAATAATGAAAACAAACTTGTAAAATGACCGGTAATATGTCACAGAAACATAACAAAAAGGAACATTAATAAAAAATATCCCCACCACTAACTTGAATACATTGGCTGTATCCACTTTTCCTGCTGTCAAATAAGTTGTCATTAATCGATATGGAAAACAAGAAGGGGACATGAAATAGGCTGTTTTTCAGTTCTCCTATACACCTAGGTGTCGTGCTTACGGATTAAATCAGTCTACTTGGATAGCTCAGCTGATACTCCATGGGATTCAGGTCTGGAGATCAAGCTGGCCATTATATTCGCTTCCAACGAAGATCCTCTAGCGATTCTTCAATAACTGCAACTCGATGACTTCATATATTATCATTCATTAGAATGAAATCATTGCCAATTACACCGGCATATGGGCTAAAATAGGGATCAAGGATCTTATCATAGTATTTTACTGCTGTCAAAGATCCTTATTAAAACACATGCAAGTCGGTGTAGTCTCTGAGTAATACCCATGTACAAATTCTTATTCCATTACTGTGGTAACTGTGTCTTTCCACAGTGTTAGACTGATGGTATCTGGTGCTTTGGTCTTTCCAGATCGATACAAGTGCTGAATCACTCTCTTATGTGAATCTTTACTTGTCTCTAAAAATCACTGAATTTCATCGCTATATTGTCCAGGAAACTTATTCTATTGCCAATGATAAGTGGATCATTCTCTGTTGCCGGTGAAGGGGGCTTACATATAACTTATTTCCTTGTATAGAGTTCTTCATGGTGAACACACCTTCTCACCGTACTAGGGGATATTCTTCTCTCATATGATACATAGTGGTCAGTAACAAGTTGTGAAACAGAAATGCTTCTTCTCATTCAAGCGGAAACAAATACAAAATAGTCTTATTCAAGTGCTGTTTCTCGTGGTGGCTTGAAACATGATTTCGTCACAGAAGCTTCTATTTGATTTTGATTCCACAGAAGGTGGACCACATCTGGAGACACATTAAGATGACTAGCAGTTTCAGCCTTTGGCATCCACAATTCAGTCCATCTGATCTCCCGACATCTTAACGAATAAAGCAAACCACTTTTCTCAGACATAGTGTAGTCCCACTAATCTATAAAATGTATGAATAATTACTTAGGCCGGATGTTTGCATATTTCTCTCTCAGTCATATACAAATTTTCTTTCCTATTAAAAAAGTGTTAAGTAGCGTTTTAACATAAATTTACATAAGTTCTTTTTCCTTATTTGTATAAATTATAAGTCTATAGTTAGAATCATTTGTCATAATGTGAGCTTAGAAAAACATAATGTTCCTTAACTTTTGGAGACGATTGTATTTGCAAATAAAATAAAATAATATTTTTAAGTAAAATTGTTTGATTCTTTATTCTTTGTAATGAAAAATTATTTTTAAACTGATTTTGAAATGGTTTGCAATTTAACTTAACGTTATATGGCAAACTGTGTTCCAGTATAATTCAAAATATGCATTGTTTTTATACTTAAAGAAAATAATGAAAAATGCACTTTAACAGTGAAAAGAAAACTAAATTGAACCAAAGATTAACCACATTCTTTTATGAATAAATCCCAAAAAATAATGTAATTCATATCATAAGTTTATTTTAGTTATTTAAATACATGATTTCATATTACTTGGCACATTTTATTTGAAGGAATCAATTAGGCAAATTTTGTGCCAATGGTTAGCTAAAAATTTGTGGAAAATTTGAATTATTGAAATTGTTTATTATTCATTAAATAAAATATTTTTAATATACGACAACAATGATTACACATGTGTATTTCGTTAGAGGTAGATTCTGTTAATAATCTTATGTAGTTTTACATAGTTGCTTTCTCTATATTTCTAATATTACTAATAGATCAAATCATTTCTGAATATAATAGAAATTTTTCTAAGTATAGGTGTAAGACAATATTCTTATCGCAATTAAATTTTATAATCAAAATGATATTTTTCATGTTGATTATATTGTATAAATAATATAAGCAATTTTTTTATGTTAAATTTGGTTTATACTAAGAATCATATGTAATTTTGCTTATTTGCTTCCTCTATATTTCTAATATTACTAATAAAACAAATAGATCGAAACTGACGGAGATCAAACAGTTCATAGTAACTGTTTGATCTTTAGATAACTGTTAAACGCCAATTTATAATAAAAAAATATTAACTTAACTTTTTGATTGAGTTTTATAATTTAAAAGCACGTATTAAAACTTTTTACAATCCAAATGCATTTAATAAAATTGAAATTTCACTTATTCATATCAATATACATGCAGCAGATGAAATAAGCCGCAAATTTAATTTTTGGAAAAGTATTAGTATAAACATTTTACCCATTTAAATCATTGTTTCAAGAATAATGTCATTGAATATATTGTTGTGTAAAAAATTCAATTCGAATATTTTACACTAAAATAGCAGAAAGACAAAACATAGTTGAAGAAAGCACCTGAAGAATCCTAAAGTCAATACCTGGAAACATCTCAATATTGAAATCATTTTGAATTTAGAATTTGTGTTTGTCATCCCTGAATTTTGATTTCAAGTTCCGATATTTTGCTGCCGGTAAAGGTTTCAAAGAATTCACAAAAAATGTAAAGTAGAATTTGAATCGTCAAAATTTCTCTTTTGTATTTTTCAAAATACATTTTTATGTTTCAAAATTTCTTTTATATATCTATAAATCTGGCCAGACCAAATTTGATTACTGGCTTAAGAATCGAAGTTATATGCATTTTTATTATACAAATGCCATAAAGCCTCATGAGAATATAAAGTATTACATTAAAAATGTATAACCTTTGTTGTGATGTTGAATCTTCATCGTTACTCATTTGTTTTTTTATAAAAAATAAACTAATAATAAAATACACTACTGGCCATTAAACTTGCTATACCAGAAAGAAATGCAGATAACAATATGATATTTATTGCACAAATATATTATACTAGAAATAACAAGTGATAAAATTTTCAAAACATTTGGCTGGATAGATCCTGAGAAATCTGTACCCAGAACAACCACCTCTGGCAGTAATAATCACAGTTATACGCCTGGGTATTGAATCAAACAGAGATTGGATTGCATGTACAGGTACAGATGCCCATGCAGCTTCAACACGATGCCACAGTTCATCAACCGTAGTGACTGGCGTTTGGCGACGAGCCAGTCACTCGGCAATCATTGACTAGAGGTTTTCTATTGGTGAAAGATCTGGAGAACTTGCTGGCCAGGGCAACAGACGAACATGTTCCGTATTTAGAAAGGTACGTACAATACCGGCAACATGCGGTCGGGCATTATACTGATGAAACGTAGGTTTCGCAGGGCTCGAATAAAGCACCGTCAATGCGAACAAGAGGTGACCGCGACGTGTATCCAATGACACCCCTCACCATTACGCCAGGATATGGGCCAGTATGACGATGACGAATGCACGCTGCCAGTGTGCGTTCACCACGATGCCACCACACCATGATGCTGCCAAAAATGGATGCGACCATCATGATGCTGTACACAGAACCTGGATTCATCTGAAAAGATGACGTCTCGCCATTCGTGCATCCAGGCTCGTCGTTGATCACACCATTGAGGGCGCTCTTGTCTATGATGCAGCGTCAAGGAAAGCCGCAGCCATGGTTTCCGAGCTGAGAGTCCATGCTGCTGCAAACGTCGTTGAACTGTTCGAGCAGACACTTGTTGTCTTCCAAACCACCCCGTTTCTTGACTCACGGCTCGTGACGTGGTTGAACGATCCATTGCGGCTATGCGGATAATTTGCCTGCCTTCTCGGCTGCTAGTGATAGGTGGCCGTTGAGATCCCGCATGGCGTTCCGTATTACCGTTCTGAACCCATCGATTCCATATTATGCTATTAGTCATTGGATCCCAAACGACGCGAGCAACAATACTGCGATAAGATAAACCGCAATCGCGGTACGCTACAATTCGACATTTATCAAATTCAGATACGTGCTGGTAAGCATTTCTCCTTCTTACACGAGGTATCACAACAACTTTTCACCAGGCAACAACGTTCAAAAGCAATTTTTGTATGAGGAACCGGCTGAACAATTTCCTTATTTAAATAGAACTAAATACAATTACATAGGTGTCGCTACTGGAGCCTGCTTTGTCTGAATGCCCTGAAAAGCTAATCATTTGCATATCACAGCACTTTCTTCCTTTCGTATAAATTTCACGTTTGTAGAATGTCGCCTTCTTGGTGTAGCAATTTTAATGGCCAGTAGTGTATATTTGCATTGAAATACATTTGATAAATGGACTTGGGTTTTTTGCAAAAATAGTTAATTGAAGTTGAAAGCTTATTTTCTTTAAATCATCCAAATAAACAGCTTTGAAAAATTCGCTTGATTATAAAAAATTAATTTAAATAAGGATTCAAATTTTTACTTTTAGAATAATGATACTGTGGAATCTGAGATAAAATAAGCTGAAGTTAATGAAATAATCAATAATACATGGAATCAAGCTAATTTTAAAGTTGACATATTAATCTTCTTTGAAACATTTTAAATAAAATATTAAAATAATCAGAAATTAATAATTAGAAATTTTGTATTTAAAGTTAGATTAGAAATATAAAATAATATCTTACATGAGAAAACCTATCAATTTATATTAAAAAATTATCAACACTATTTTTTTACATATGATAGTTAAATTAACGAAATTTTTAATTACAGATTAATTATAAGTCACAATGAATTTTTTATAAGATATATAACTACATATAAAATTAAAACAGTGAATAATTTTAATTAATATTTGTATTTCTGTTTATAATTTTTTTTTTCATTTTTAAAAAGAATACATCAAATCTAAAACAAAACTCAGAATCATTAATGCAATGAACTTCTTTGAAAATATTATTTTCCTATTCTCTAATTATACTTGATACATCATCTACAAATAGATTGTATTTATTACTTTATGAAAATAACATTTTTTTAAATATATGAATTTATAATTTCAAATGTTTTTTTAGGCAAACTAATAGAAAACATTTTAATGCTTCCTTCTTAATAAAATGGTATTATTTTAAGAAATTATTATTTCAGGAGAAATTTTAGAGAAATAATATATAATTAATATAAACAATTATTTGCCAAAATAAATTTCCAAAAAATCACAAGATGATCTCAAAATTGATAATGTTTATCAGCAAGGCAACAAATAGCACTTTTCACTTAATGCTTGTTAATAATATATTTTTACTTACAATGAAATTGAGAACATCTAAATATTTTAATTAATCTAAAATGGTTAAAAAATATGAGATCATGTTATAAATTCAGTAAAATTGACAATTTTTCGACAGTTACTTTAGTATATCATAAAGAAAAGATTTTGAATATGTGTTAAATAAAAAAATTTCTTTGTTCAAATTAAGACATTATTTTTGTGAAATTGGATTCTACTTTTATTTATCTGTTTTTAATATCTTGATCATTAATTTTTATTTTGTTTTGAGAATTACTTGATTTTTATGACCACTATAAATTAAACTTACTACAAATTTTATGATGCTAAAATATTTTATACTTATTTCCAAAATTCTATTTGATGCTTCCACTTTTTTGAGGGAAATTCGGTATATAAAAACTGAGCATAGCAAACATTAATTATTCCTTAATTCTACTCTACTGATAATTTGTTAGTGCATGCATTGTGAAATCATTCAACTTAAAATGTAAATGTTAATGTAAATAAATAAGTAAAATAACTAACAGGACAATTATTCATTTATAAGAGCTTATTAACTATAAAATTCACTGGTTTATTTACTGACATTTCTTCTTCTTCTTCTTCTCTTGAGCTTGTCAGATATGTGGCACCTCTGCATTGTTGCATTGTGTGCCATTCTCCAAGCCCAATTTTTTCCTAGTTCCATTGTCTTGGGTTACCTACTTTATTTATAAAGTCTGATAGGCCCTCAATGGAGTTTAGGTGTAACTCTTTAGGATATGGATTACCTAGAGTAGTGAATCTTGTAAGGGCAAGAGCATCACACTCATATAGGATATGATGAGCTGATTCTACCACTGCGTGGCATTTCCTACAAATTGGTTCCTGTTTAAAAAGCCCCATTGTATGAAGGTGTTTCTTGAAATGATAGTGCCCAGTAATGAAGCTTACAATTGCTTGAATCTTCAATCTTAGGAGTCTAAGAATTTCAGATGCAATTTTCTCAGATGAGTTGAAAATCATGCTTTTTGCATGTTTCTGTCCGGGAGAGTCATGCCAAACTTTGTTCACCTCCTGTTTTTCCCATTTTTGAATGGCCTTCCTTGTAGTCTTCATGTTGATCCCACAAAAGGGTTCCATTCCTATTGGATTGAAAGAGAATCCCTGTTTTGCAAGTTCATCAGCTCTTTCATTACTTTCTATTCCTATATGCCCTGGCACCCAAATAAGAATAATTTTATTCCCATTTGCCAGTTCCTTAAGGAGATTTTTACATTCCATTACAATTTTTGATTTGACTTGGAATGAGTAAAGAGCCATCAATGCAGCTTGACTGTTGCTGACAGTCAAGCTGCATTGATGGCTCTTTACTCATTACTCACATTTAAAATTACATGATTTAAAATAGGTGTATAAATATTTATCACAAATAAAATTTAATGACATTCAACACAACCATTTTATTTTAAACAACCCAATAGAATTTTACTTTAAAATTTTAGCATCCATACTAAAATATTTCATTAATTTACTTATATAGCATTCTATCGTTTCATAAAGGAAGAATTCACACAAATAAATGAAAATTATTATTTAAAGAAAATTATCATTATATTGATTGTACTTTAAGTAGAGAATAAATTTCATCTGCATTTTTCAGAATATTTTATCATGCTTACATTAAATAATTAAGAGAACAAAGAATGGCAAAAATGTATTCTACTTTATTTATTTCTAACTTGTCTAATATAGATTTTTCCATATATTTAACCAATTTAATTTTTTATCCAGATTTAAATATTTATATTTAAATTAAGATTAATAATGTATGTTTCATTACTCTTTGTAAAATAAATTTTTAAAATTCATAAAGATTTTTAAATATATCATTAGTTTTTAAAAGTCCTTTCTCTCAAAAATTAAACATAAAGCTTAAAAATTTCTTTTAAATTATACTAATATTTTTGTTTAAAGAAACTTCAAATATAGGTTTTAAAACCCATTATAAAAAGTAATTCTATATATAAAAATTCGACATCTTTAATCAATTAGGTTTTATACAAATTACTTTACATATAAGTACACTAACTTACAAGGTCAATGTAAAGAATTTTAAATGTTCTTACTATCCATGAAAAATACGGAACTGAATTACTGAAAAAAATAAATATATTCTACATTAATATTAATAAACACTCAACATTTTTGTTTATCAAAATTGTTTTATAATTTGAGTAATTTTTTATTACATGTTTTAAATCTATGTATTTTAGAGTTGAAATTTATAAAATAATTTTTTGTGAAATATTTTTTATAAACAATTAAATGATAGAAAAAGGTTGTTAGAGTACTAAAATTAAAGAATTATGATATGGAAGCAAAATTTTGCAAATTAACCTTGGTTAAATTGGAGTTTAATATGAAAAATACAAAGGTAAAATTAACGAAAATACACAAAATCAAATTCATTATAATCTTCAGAAGAATCTGATAAATTCTCATAAGTTTCATTCTTAATATTTTCATCAGGAGTATAGGCTATATCACTCGTGAAAGGATATATGCTATAGCACTCATAGGATCTTATATTCCTACAAACCTCTTTGAGTTTCGAAAAGAGCATGTAAAAAGTTACAAAAAAGTTTTGTATATTTCGCCAAAAAGTACCATCTGTTAGCCCACATCTAAATAAACACAAAGTTACGGAAAACCCGTAATGAAATTTTGAAAAGGGAAATTGACCAAAAATACTTCCCATTGAAATCGCGTGAAAATTTTGTTATTTTTACGTTGCCCGTGGAAATCATAGGATGTGTAGCGAGAAGGTTAACGAAAAAAAATACTTTACTTTTCTAAGAGACAAAAAATTTTAATTATAAATGACCGAAGCCGAATTTAATAAATTCATAATTTTCTTTTAATTACATTCTTGCAATTCAGACAAATTTTGACAAATATTAAAAAAAAAAACTTGTCATATTTAACGAAAAAAATTTAGTTTTTGTTTAATATATAGAGATTTTTCTTTTACATTTATGCAAATTAAAAGTTCTAAATGAATTGATAATTTTTTCACTTTAAAATGATGATAATAGTTATGAACTATGTAATACCTTTTTTTATTTTTTACATTTTGAATACTCTTTTTTTTATCAATTTGTTTAATTCTAAATGATTCACTGAATGGATTTTTCTTTACTAAGAATATTTTGATTAAATGAACCATAACTGCTTAATTATTTTTCTAAAATTCCACTTAAAGAATGTATTATTCAAATTTATTCTAACACAAAAATATTAATTATAAATCATTGAGATAAAAAATAGCTCAGGCACTAAAAGAATTAAACAAAATGACAAATAATAACAAATAAATTATAACAGAAAAATTACCATCTATTAACAATTCATTAAAATATACATTTCAAACAATTATGAAATGTTTTTTTTTTAACATAGTGGTTGAAAAATGTTATTCTATGACCCAGAGACTGCTTAAAAGAATAGAAAAAGCTCTGCCGTAATTCATAATTTTTTAATCAATGACTTTTACGTTTATTTATTTCTCTTGAAAATTAAAAGATATGATGTTTACTTTGAGATGATGGCATTTATTGACCATAAGCTAAGTAAAATGAGTTTCTCTACAAACTTATCAATTTTTATTAAGTTTGTTTGGAAATAACATAGTCTTCTGGCACAAGCGATACAAGTGCAAATTCCTTTGTTCAATATTAGAAATAATGATTGTGAGTATTACTTTTGCAACATTGGAAATATATCTTTTGAATGAATGGTAATTATGTAATGAGTGTTATTTATGGCAGCCTTTCAAGATAAGTTATATTTCATCGATACAAATATCTAATTCGATACAGCACTATTTTCCATCATAGATATGAAACCAGTCTTTGACTGTATGGACTTCCCTCACTAACCGTGTAAGAAAATGCTAACCTTGTGTCCCTGTTTTTTAAAGGCCATGATATTATGCAGATAAATCTCTTCAATAATGTAGGAGTCAATTGATCAGAACTGCTAAGCATCTAATGCATCAAAGAACAATTATTTATTGAATTTTAGTTTGTGAAGGTATGATAATTGTGAAGAAATTGTGCCGCAACATAACTATTACCTTTTATTATTACTAAAAAGAAATATAAGTATGCAAGAAGCATATAATATGGATGAACAAAAGAAGGTTGGATGACTTTTAAGCTGACGTCATGTTGCATAACAGTAATTTTTGTGAGCATAATTTTTTATTGCTTTGCAAGTATTACTAAGACTGTACACTAGTATAACTTGTGTACAGTCTAACGTTGGAAACAAATATGAAATTGTGAATAAATATTTATATAAAGTCTATCCTTGACAAGAATATTCATGGTAAAATAAACTTATGTGAATTAATAATAAATAAATTACAAGTAACACTGTTAGTAAAGTATTAACTATTTCCCTTATTATATAATTAGAAGTTTAAATTTCCAATATCCTTAGTATATTTAATATAAACTAATTTTAGTCAGTTTCGTAAATTATTTCTTATATTTTAAAAGATTTAAATGTAATATTCTCCCAAAATTGAAATTACCAAATATACTTATAACATTTTATAAAAAAATTAATATTATTTTGTTCCCAAATGTAGAATAATTCATTATAGTTCTCTTTAGAAAAACCAAAAATCTATTATTCCTTAATATTAAGACGCATTGTAGCATTTAAAACTATTGGTAATGTATTTTATACTTGAGAAGCTGTTTTTTCTATTTTACATGAATACATATAAAATACTGCAAATCAAAGGAAAATGTTTCTTCAACGCATTTTTTAGATGAAAGGGAAAACCAATTTTCGTTTGAAAGGAAGAAACTCTAGAAGGTTTTTGGAATTTTTTTTCTAAACGTAACCGCATGCCAGTGCCAGTGATGCCAGTGACACATGAAAATTTCATAGAAAAAGTATGGGATATTGTATTTCTCTGGTAGACATGTTTTCTTGATGAGCTAATTTTTTGCATTTAAATTCTAATTTTTATTTATAATTTCATTCATCTATATTTAGGACAAAAAAGATCATATAAGAATAACGAGAAGTATCAAAACTTCTAATTTTAAGTTTTGGTGTAAGCAAATAGAATTTAAAACACAAATTAAAATTTAGTTATATGTTAAAAAATTTATATATCATCACAAACAGAACAAAAGTCACAAAATCATTTCTGAAAAATGAATCTTGATAACCAATGGGAACACGTCTGAAATATAATTTTTTTCACTTTAGTATTATTTATTTTATTTGTGACTATATTATTGTATTATAGAACATCCTGTAACGCAACGTATGCCTCAAATTTGCTATTATAAAATCGCAAATATTTATCATAAGTAATTCTTTTAATGGATTAATATAAAGTTAGATCTACAAGTATTGTTAATATTGAGAACTTTTTTTAGGAAAATATAAATGTTAAGATAGTTAATTGTATAATTATAATAAATATAATGTGTTACAAAATTTAAAATTTAAAAAACCATGACATTATGTTCATAATGATATAAAAATATAATTTATTTTAAAAATTAATCAAAAAGGGAACTAATTCATTTAATACATTTTTTATATTAAGGTTTGATTATTATATTTCCTTTTAGTAATATTAACGTTACAGCAATAAAAGTTATTCAAAAACTTTTATTTAGAATAAATTGATGTGATAGAATTTATTGTTTACTA
>JAPDSC010052786.1:0-10618 GCA_026290005.1 Latrodectus geometricus | reverse complement strand
AGGTATGAATTGGAATTTGTTTCTAAACTATATCCATATTTTAAAATATATAACCGTATGTTAAAATGTTTGTGATTTTAATTTTGCACTTTTCAAAAGGGTTTTTCTATAGAATTACTTTTATCAAATGATGCATGTGATAGTCTCGGATGTTGTTAAAATAAGAAAACATAATAGAATACAATTTATTATTAGAAAAAATAATAAAAAAAGAAATCTGTGCAAAAAAAAAAAAAAAAATAAATAAATAAAATACATTTATTAACTCTAATTTTAAACCTGTGTATTTAACATTTAACAAATACACAATTTCTGCTCCACCAATTTATTTTATTAAAAAAGAAATTCAGTTTCTGGTGAAACATGAGTACTTCTGGGTGCTTAAAAAAATTAACAAAATAGAATTTTTTTTTTAACGAAAAGCAGAAAACATTAAATTCCTTGTTTGTTAGTTTAAATATTTAAGCAATAGCCTATTATACAAATGAATAGGTTTTCTAGCTGTAGTGTAATATTTACTTATGTGAAAATAGGAAAAATATAAAAACAAAGGATATTTCCCTATAAGTTGAAGACAATATATGTATATTGCATCCCCCTTCAATTTTTTTTTTTTTTAGCAGCATAACTATTTTTATCCATTGGGGTTAGTTTTACAAAAATCAAAAAGGAAACAAATACATAAAAACATTTCACAATCTAAAATTTTTCCAAGGTGAAATCATATACAATATTACAAAATCTTATATTTCTTTTGAACATTTTCAGTCCAAACTATGGGTTAAGAAAAACAAATGTATAGAAGACATAATTTAGAAAGTCTTATTCAGTTCGATAGAAGCAGCTTTTGGAACAGTGACAAGTAATAGGGATATATATGTAAGATAATGAATAGTTATTGCTTCTTCAATGAGCTATTACCTATTAAATTTAGCCGATATATTTTCAACGTCATAGGAAAAAGATAAATATGATCATTTTGAAGATAAATTATATCAATGTAAAATGTTTTTCATTACCAATGATTAAAAATTTTTCTTTGTGAATACTATTTTTGTTCATTCTAATACAGAAATTTCCATGTCATTGTCTCGGACGTTTTTGTTAAAATAAGAAAACTTAACAGAATACAATTTATCATCAGAGCAAGCAATCAATTTATAAAACTATAATGTGATTATCCCATTTGCATTTGAGGATTGCGATAACTTGTTGAGATGCAAAATTTTTTTGAGTCTGGTTTTTGCCATGACCAATTGCTGCAACACATTTTGTAAAGTAACATCTGCCTTTTTGATGATGGAAAAATAAAAAAATATATATATATAGCATTCAAATACTTCTCTATGATCAGTAATGGACATTAGATTGTCATGTACAATCAACAATCAGTAATGAACTTAGTAATGTCTGCATTATATTATGAAAATAATACAATACAGACATTACTTTAGATAACGATACATCACAAGCCAAACGTTTTTGGAATTTATTATCTCTGAAAACATTTTTAGCAGGAAGTATAAAAAAAACTTTTTTTATGAACAAAACGCAATGCTTTTACGTTTTCAAATGGGAAAATATTGATTCCTTACAATGATAATGTTTAGCGATCGCTTGGCTCCAAAGAATTGTTGAGTAAAGTCTTTTGGAAAATTTTTTGAATATAGCAGATCATATTCCTCACAAGATAGAAAACTCTTAGTTTCTCATAAAGAAATGTTTGAGATGGCAAACATGGAGCATTTTTCTATTGCTCTATAATTAGTATTGAGCCACAAAATTCTACTCTCAAGAGCAAAAAATAATAAAAGTAACACATATCCTTATTCTTTGAATATCAGAAAGGAAAAAAACCCCAAGATCTTCCATTCCAAAAAGTATGGTTCTACAACTAGGTCAAGATGAGTTTCCTCGTATTGATGAGATGGGATTTGTGAGATTTTCATTAATGGTAGTGGAGGTAATGATTTCTATTCATTGTTCAAACACTGTACCTTCTATTATGTTCTAGTGTATAAGTTCGTTCTTGAATATTCTCTTGTTCTTGATGATACTCTGGTACTGAACATATTATACAACTTTTTTTTCTAGAATTTGTAAAGGCCAATTTTTATGAAACATAGATATGTATCCTCTGTTAATGAATTTTTACTTCCTTCATTCTTACAAAGGCTTTATTGTTATATTTCTATCAGTTTTAGAAAACTTTGAAAAAATACAATAGTTAATGCTTTAAAAAAATACAACACTAGCAAGAAATATTACAATTTTTATTATTATTTGAATTTAACCTGCATTTCAACATATTTTGCAATTGAAAGATGAAAATCTTTCTTATGCAAGTTTAAAGTAAGCACCGATTACTACAAAATATATTGCTAGAATCAAAGAAAAATAATAATGGAAAATTGAACATAAAAAAAGTACAAATTACTAAATATTTTATGAGCACATCATGAAAAATTATGTTATGATACTTTTTAATAATTCACAAAACAGACAAAGAAAACTTGCATACCTTTAACACAAATAATTTTTACTCAGCACAAAGTTTTATAAATCAATTCTTAAAATACAAAACGAAATTTTTCTACACAAACTAATGCAAAGTTACTTTAACTTTTCCCATTTTTTGAAAACAAGGAATAAACATAGAATCTGGACAAATAATATTGCAAATTTTAAAATCCCCGATTGTCATAAAAAAATAAATATTAAATTTTTAATGGGAAAAATAGATATAGAACTAAAAAACAAATCACAAATATGGGAAAATTGTTTCCTTCTGCATTATATTCATCTAAAGAAATTGTTATACATTAATGTTATATCAGATACAAAAAAAAAAAAAAAAAAAAAAATTCTTCAAATGTTGATAAACTACCAAACTATTGAAATTCAATTTTAAGCTTAATTGTAGTTTACCATCCCATTTATCACAAATAAAAAATTATTTTTAATTTTATAAAATAAATGAGATAGAAACAAACTCATACTTTATATTCACATTTCACAAAAAGATTACAAGGCAAACAAATATTTACATACAAGATACAAAATATAATTAATAACAATACAAAATTGGAGATATCAAGTTATTAAAATATTTATATACATGTGAAAAAAAGTAAAATTGTGCACATATCATTAAATGACATAAATGGAAAATAAGAATTATATGAAAGCTGCAGATATAAATACAATTTTTTTTAAAAAAACTAGGCATTCAAATGAAATTGATTATCATAATTAACTGTACTTTTTAACATATTAGAATTTCCTTAATAGCTTGATATACAAACAGTTAATTTCAAATTCATTTCTAATGAATTAGTTTCAATTTTTTTGTCCAAATGTTAAACTTTTAAGCACCAATTGTGCTTTTCTTAAGTATTTTATTACATTAAATGTTATCTAATTTCAGAATAACCACGTGGAAAATAATCAGTTAGAAATTGCAAATATTGTAAAAATTATGAAATAGGATAACACTAATATAAATTCCCTACATATTTTTAATTGTCCTTTGCTGATTCTGATGTCAAAAAATTAAATTTTTTGGGAATATGAGATAAAACGTGAAGTGAAACAATGAAAGCCTAGTTATATGAGTTTATTAAATGTACATATGAAATAAAAAAATATTTAATAAAATAAAGTTCATAGCATATCAATTACTAAAAAATAAAAACCAATATAATCAGTTTAAAAAACCAATTATAAAAAAAATTGCTGGATAGAATATTTAAAATAAAAAGTCTCTTAATTTGATTTTTTACTAAATTATTATGTATTAAATGTAATACCATTAAATAAAAACATTTATGCCTATAATATTCCCTTTAATGATGAGATTTATTTAAATTATCTTACAAAATTCATAACTGTTTTAGAAACAAATATTAAATGTCAATTACTGCAAAGTAAACTTTTTCAATATAACTTAATAAAAATAATCTTCTAGAAATCTATTTTCTACCACCATTATCTAAACACTAAAACAATATCTTACTATTCAAAATTGAGCAACTATGCATAGTAAAATTAAAACAATCAAATGATTGGAAATTAAACAGTCAGTATGATTTAATACTGAATTATAACATGTATAGAAAGTAATATGAAAGATATGTAATAATTCAACTTGAGCTAATCAAAATATGATAATTAAGTAACAAATATTTATGAATTAATGTATTTAAGCAAATTTTTATTTTTACAATATTTTATATTTAAAGTATTTGACCACAGCACACTATTTATAAGTAATCACCAATATCCTTAATTTTACATTAAGACTCAACCATAATATTAAATAGACAGCCCCAAAGCTTTAAAATTTATAATGAAACTACTGAAAAATCAAGATCTGGATATTAGGAACTTGAAAAAACAGTTTACAACTTTAAATTTGCATAATTTAACATACATATAGATACTAATTTGAAAGCTAAATAAAATAAAGATAAATTTCTTTCCACATCTGATGAATTTAATTTTTGACAAAAATTTTATGAGGCAGTAGAAAGTAAAAATTTAATTTTTAAAAGAACTAAAATTGGAAGTTCACAGCACTAACGTTTTGTTTTAGTTCACTGACTGTTCATCAAAACTACAAAAAAATTAACAATTGGTAGGTATTAAATAATTAAGAAATCAAATGTTTTTTATAGAAAAGAAATAGCTACATTATTTATAAATTACATAGGAAATTTGGATTGAATGAATAGTAACATAATTAATTTTTACTCATTTGTTTTATTATTACTAATATTAAAAAGATTTATTTTTTAGCAATTGAGAATAAGTAAAAATTCATTTAATTTCTTTTCATAATTATTTTTTTTTCTTTTAATATAATAATAGATTTAAATTAATAACACTTGCTAATATACGAACCAAGATTATGTCATGTTTCATATTTTTAAAGATTTCAGCGATTTGTAATTTTAATACTATGCTATTAAAATGAATTATCACAGTAAATATGTCAAATGAAAATTTAGATTAATAAAAAAACAATAATCTTTAAAACTACACAAAGCAATTAATAAAAGCAACACATTATGGTGAATGTAAACACATTGGTATAAATCAAATGTTAAAAATTAACTTAATATGAAAAAATGAACATACAAAAAAAGTAATATAAAAACTAACAATATCATTATAAGTATAAAAACAATGACCTAAATTAGTAGAAATAGCTGAGAACTTACTAATAATTTAAAATAGGCTGTTAACTCTCTTAAAAATCAAATTTCTTAAGACATCTGTTAGAAATCAAATTTCCTTTAGCATAGAGTAGATTTTGCAAAGTGTACATTTTTTTAATCGTTTAACAAAGCCTCAATATAGCGTTGTCAATAAAAATCAGTCACATGCTTAGAATTTACCTAAAAGTAAAAACGACAACTTTTTTCAGCTCTATCGTTTTGAATCTGGTAAATTAATAAAACATGTACTGTTTTTCAAAAAGAAAAAAAAAATTTTTTTTCTTAACTAATCGAACTAATATTCTTTTTTTTTACTCATACCTGAGTAAATTAATAATAATCTTAAGATGATATATTCAGAATTATTTTAAATATACTATTAAATAGAAAAGTTTTAAGAACTGCTGAAGTTAGGACATCAGTAGTATAAGCAATAGAAAGATTTTCTGTCAGAATGAATATAGATATATACCAAAAACACAAATGGCCATTGTTATACTACATTCAAATTAATGTATCCTTATACATTTTTTAAGAGACACATAGTTGACTGAAAAAAAAAGACATAATAAAGAATTACTTAAAAAATATTTTGGTATTGTTAAACATCAAAGCAAAGAATAGATTGCATTTATTCTTTACCGCAGTGATTCTCAACCTGTGGGGCGCGAGCACACTAATGGGGGGGGGGAGGCGCGATTATATCCAAGAGAAAATGTTATTTAAAAAAATTGATTAAGTGACTGAAAGGAAAGAACACACACACATATACAAAACAAAATACATTTCGACATATTTAATAATTAACTTAATAAATTAAAACAATTTACTAAATTAAAACAAATTTAATAATTATTAGTGACTTCCTTGGGCCTGTCTTTGAGAGCAAAGTTTTTCGAAGGAGGGTTTAATATTAGAAATAGACATTCTCAGTTCTTTTTCTATATTTAGCTGAGATCTATATTTTGTCTTCAAAGAAGCCACCACAGAAAATCCAGTTTCACAAAGGTAAGATGTTGAAAATGGTAGTAGAATGCGAAATGCCCTTGTTTTTAGTGCAGAAAACTCATCATCCACTCCTGCCCAAAATTCAAAGAGTGATTTATTACTAAATTGTCTTTTGGTTTCGCCGCTTGCCGTGAAGTCTATGAAGGTTTCTTCCTCTTTGATTGAGAGTCCTTCGGGAGTATTTTGAAACGGAACCCTCACCCACTTGTAACTTGATATCAGTTTGTCTTCAGCAAGAAAGTACTTTTTAAAATTCTTTGCTAGCATTGCTAAATGATTTTCAATGGTTACAAAAACAACTTTTACATGTTGTTCTTCAGCCTTGTAAGTTTTAATACAATTATTCAAATTTGCAAACATTGTTAAGTTTTCTTGCTTTAAATTTCTGCTCCACAATTCCATTTTCCTACAAAAAGCATTAACTTTATCACTTGTATCAATATATATGTGTATTTGCTCCGTGCAGTTGAAGATTCGAGTTATTTAATTTCTCGAATATGTCGACCATGTAGCTCAATTTCAACACAAATAAACTATCGCGAAAATTCTCAGCTTCCGGTCTGTTTTCCTCTTCTAGGAAAACGGAGATTTCTTCTCTTAATTCATAAACACGTTGCAAAAATTTCCCTCGTGATAACCATCTTGCCTCGCAATAAAATAGTAACGCTGAATGTACTGCACCCATGTCTTTACAAAGTGCGGAAAAGATTCTTGATTTCAGGGGTCTCATTTTTATATAATTTACTACGGTTACAACCGTAGTTAACACAATATTCAAACCAGGACTCATTTCTTTGGAAGTCATAACTTCTCTGTGGATCATGCAATGTGTCCAGACGCACTGTGGCGATTTTTGTTTCACAAGTGCTTGAATACTTTGGAATCTTCCTGACATAGAACGAGCACCATCCGTGCATATTCCGATGCAATTTTTCCATTCTATGTTTGCCTCGTTCATAAAATCATTTAAGATAGCAAATAAAGCGAGTGCTGTTGCTTTGAGTTCTATTGGTTTGCAGAAAAGTAATTCTTCTACTACTGACTCACCACAAAATCTAACATAGGCAATGAAATGAGCATCTTTATTACTATCTGTTGCCTCATCGAGTTGTATTGAAAACAATTTGTAACTCAACTTCGACAAAAGCTGACACTCTACATCTTCAGCTATATCTGCAATTCGACGGGCAACATTATCATTTGAAAAAGGTATAGACTGCATTTGTTTTGCAAAATTATCTCCAAACATAATTTCTACAATATCAATCGCGTACTTGTCGCGTCTGTGTACTTGTTGATGCTTGTCTATCGTTTAATGCTCGCTTACGCCAGCTTAAAAATTTATCCATGATTCTGTATAAGTCTACTGCAGTGAATATTTATTACGGTGAATTGCAATTGCACGAAAATATATATAATATACACATCCAGAATAGATTCAATAGCGATAGAAGGATCAACTCGAATGAGATAGTCTGGAATTGAAATTGGCGTCATAGAACTTTCTCCTTCTCCCTATGAGAAAACATTTGTTCACATCTGCGCATGCTCCTAGCTTAATTTTTTGCTAACAAGACAAATTCCAGACAACTCCAAACTTCTCGCGAAACCGTGAGAATGCCGAGACATAGCGGGACGCAAGAGCAATAAAAAAGCATAAGATTCTTGTTTTTTCAATGCTGAGGATCGGTGTTGCAAAATGTCAATAAATTTCGGCATTCTTGGTAGTTTGTAAAGTTTAAAATTAAGGTTGTAGTGTAAGTTTAGCGCCAAAATACTCAAAATACATTATTATTATATATATTTTTTTTTGTATGCGGTGGGAAAGGGGGGGCGCAATGAAAATTATGATTGAAAATTGGGCCGTGAATACTAAAAGGTTGAGAAACACTGCTTTACCGTACGTTTTCTGTAATTTTTTATTTCCTATATGTTACATTTCTCATATCTTTTTTATAACTTGAAAAATTAACTAGCAAAAAATAAAATTTCCAAATAATATAATATTTATGAAGTAATTAATACCATAATGTGAAAATTTTAAGCACAATTAAGCTTTCAACATTCAAAAATAATTTATGGGTGAAAAAAAACACCAGAAGCATGAATTAAAATTTCCTATTAATGTTTAAATTTAAAAAAAAAGCAAACAATTTAACTGGAATTATAGAAAATGTTCCATTAAAAAAGAAATGCCCATTTTGGAAAATTATAAAAACTTCAAATAGACAATATTTGTTTGTCTTAAAATAAATATTATAAAATATCTATGGCCTCTTAGTGTTTCATAAAGTGGACTAATTATGAAACAATATTTCATTATGTCATTAAAAAATAAAATTATTCCTTATGGTATCATCTCATTATTTTAAATGCAATAGAGGGCAAACACCACAGTTAAAGGATGATGATAAGATGATGGTTTGTATTTTAAAAAATTATGTTCTTTCCTTTTAATTTCACTGACAGAACAACACTTTAACCTTGAATATAAAAGGATAAGTATAATTGAAATTTAAGTATTTTTGTGACTCTAAATAACACAATTATATCATATTCTTAAAACAAAATACTAAACAAAAACAAATTAATGTAAGAAAAACTTCAAATAATGACTTATTGCATAACTCCTAAGTTGAATAATAACAATGAAACACACATTTCATTTTAGTAAAAAAATAAAGTTTGAAAATTAAGCTACCTAAAGTATAAAGTAAAAAATGAATAAATTTTAAAACTTCTACACATTATTAGGAATATTTCTTTTATAGAATAAAACAAACAATATTTAAAACACATTTCCCTATAGATGTTTTAATGCATGAAAAAAGTATGAGTTACTTCTTTGGTTTAAGCATGTAAAATTATCAGAATGATTTTGGCAGTTTGAATAATTCGTTCCTTTGCAATCATATCAAATCCAAACACATTTAGTTTTGAGGCATCTTTCATGCAAAAAATGTCAGTCAACATTTGATTGAAAGATGAAAAATTATCCTTAATTGTACCCAAATAGAGCATAAAATAACATTTCATCGTTTGAAAGAACTTTTAGCTGACTTAAAACTTGATCTCAAAGAGCTAGTCTTTGAAGATGAGCTTTTGTTGCTTGAATTATTACTGCTTGGCGCAGTCTTTTCAACTTTCTCTTTTATAGGTTTTGTAGGCATAGC
Organism: Latrodectus geometricus; assembly: GCA_026290005.1. Classification (NCBI taxonomy): domain Eukaryota; kingdom Metazoa; phylum Arthropoda; class Arachnida; order Araneae; family Theridiidae; genus Latrodectus; species Latrodectus geometricus. The sequence goes on along the minus strand of JAPDSC010052786.1, from coordinate 1,218 downwards.
AGTTCGTTGATCTTCAATTCGACCACCTTGTAGCCTTACAATTAAGCTGAAAAAATCTTCATCAGGCACAGTAGGAGCTGTTTGGGAATTGGTGCCGTTACAGTGAGTCATGGAGTATAGATGTGGCCTATACATTGGATCTGGCATACTGCTACGTTGATCTTCTAATCTGCTATCCTAGAATTAAAGAAATTGTTTAATTATTAGTTTCTAAGATAATTCATTAGTTAAATTCCAGCATTCTCAACTCACTTCATTTTATATAAACGAGTAAAAATTAAATAACTAAGATTTTTTCTGGATACATTTTTCCTAAAGGATTTATTGGTAATTATTTTGTAATATTTAACTAAAAGAATATCATAAGATTTTAGAGTCATATCTATCAATTACATAAAACTGAACTTAACAATCAAAACTGCAAAGTTTATAATATCAAACACTGCTGTACAAAAATATTGAATAATTCCTTTAAAAATAAAAAAGTTATAAAAAAGTAACTATAAGAAACAGATTTAGTGCACTTCAAAAATAATATTACAAGAATATATCCTAATTGTACTAATTTGTAAGTGAATGGCAAGCACATTTTTTTGATTTAGATACGATTTAGTCAAAATTTCAGCAATTTCATTCGCAGCTTCACGCAAATTTAAAATAATAAATGTCAATTAATAAAGAATACATTTTACAAAACTAATTATGCTTGGCTAAAGTTTATACATGCCATTTTTATAAAATTACTTAAAAACTAACATTAATTGGCAAAGAAAAGATCAATTTAAAAGTAAATTGATTTTATTTGAACATTTCAATGTGATTATTTTTGCATTTCAGTAAAAGTTTTATGCTTGTATTTTTGTTTCAAAAAGTCTTATTTTTATTACTTTTCACTTATAGACCATAATGATTAAGATTATAAATAAAATTCTTTTCTATGAAGTATTTTTTTCTTATTTACAAGGAAGAAGTTAAATTATAGATAAATTACAGTCACCAAAAAGATTTTAGGAATAATTATTTAAGCAACTTATACCTTATTCCATTAAATTAACTAGAGATATATGTTCATTTCAATAATTTAAAACTAATTTAAATGTAAATAGAAAAATACCCATGATGATTATGCTAATGAATTAGCAGTTAAAAAATGTGATTGTAATTAATGCCTTTTTATTCATAAATTATTTAAAAAATTTTTTGATCACATTAAAAAAA
>JAPDSC010052773.1:0-18258 GCA_026290005.1 Latrodectus geometricus | reverse complement strand
TAAGAGATGTTATTATTATCACTATATTCTTTACAAAATATTTTTTTTTTAAAAACTAAATTTTATGTATATAAAAAATAGGAATTCAAAGGAAGAATGCAATTAATATATAGACTAAGAATAGATAGACTAATAAAATTAATAAATATAATAGATGGACTAAGAATAAATAGACTAATATTATGTATATAAACATCATAAACATCTGTATCATAAACATTGCAGGAACATATAATTGAAACCACTATTTGCAGTTGTAAAAAAATAACATTTAACAGATCTATAAGATATTTATCATAAAATATTTTATTAAATATCATTATTATCAAGCATTCTTTACAAAATATTTCTTTCAAAATCTAAATCTCCATTATAAAAAACCATGAATTTAAAGAGGAATATAATTAATAGACTCAGGAAATTGGAAATAATACGAAATACATTTAGAAAACTTAGAATCCATATCACATTAAATTAAGTAATAATATATTGATGTTGCGATATTGATATGCCAATAAAATTAGTTATAACAATGAATTTCTTCGAATTTTATTCATAAAAACGGAATATTTATTATGATTTATTCTTTACTGTATAGTTAGTATGTTGGTTGGGTTTTGTGGCGCAAGATTCAAAAAGGACAAGCTGTGCCATCTTTACTGTATGATATAGCTAAGAAAGAAAATTGCATTTATTTTAATAAGTAATTTATGATCAGGTATTTTATATTAATTATTAATTCATTTGATAATTTACTATGCACTTGAATTAATTTAAAATAATTTATAATTTGTATTATTTTTATAAATTCTTCTAATATTTTTGATATCATATGAATTTATACTACTCTCAGTATTTCTACAAGGATGCTTTCGAAACATATAAATATTCATTTTCTCTATTATTTTGAAATGTTTTCTTCAACAACGTTACTCATGAAAATAGAACATATTCAATTCTTTTACATCAAACTTTATTATGTTCATAAAAATTTCTATTGAAATCATGTATGAATATGTCAAAAGTTTTCTCAATAACTAAGATTCCAAAGGCATTGTTTCTTCATTGGAAAATTATAAAATTAGAATTCAAACTCAATAAATTAAGTCGATAAGATCTATGCAAAACCTTTTTTGTTAATCTTTTTCTTTTCCTATCCTGTAACTCTTGACTTTCAACAGAGATAAAAGTATCCAAAAGAAGAAAAATAACTCTAGTTTAAGAGTTTCACTGTTTTAATTTCATTAATTTAAATGCGTTTGCATACTTTTGTCTTTATGTTAATTTTCTAATGAAGCAATTTCTGATTGTCTGAGAAAGTATCTAAGAATTTTGAAATTAAGTCATACTTTTATCATGTTTTTTCTAAGAGCGTATTTTTATTTGAATATATTATAAATTCTATTATGGAAATATTTAAAAATTTATCTCTAAATCATTGTTTATCTGAAATATATTAACGATAATTTTTTTTTAAATATATTAAAAAAATACATAAAAAAATAAAGAAAAGTATTTACAGACACAATGATATAAAACAAACAATGATAATCTTGAAAGAATATATCCCCCTCCCCCCCAAAAAAACAAATTACAGTTCAACCATAATGAAAAGATGTTCATCTGTTTACACGAACTGATACACCGACTACAGGTTAAATATCTTGATATATTATCACTTCATTTCGAAAAACAAACATTGTTTAATGAAATAAAATTATAATATCATTTCATTCATTTTAAATATATCATGTTCCCTTAGAAATACATTAAATTGTATTAATCTATATTTTTAAATTAAGTACAAATTATAATCCTTGCATAAATATCTGTGTTTGTTAACATTGATCAAGTCAAGATGTTATGACCCGTTTAGCCAAGACGTTGCTTTTACTACCAGAAAGTAGACACTGCAAATTCCGATCTAAAGACAAATCTGTTGTTTTAATAAAATGGGGGCGGGGCATATTAAATAAGCCGTGGTTGTAATGTCTTTCAAGTCAAATAATACTTCTGCTGATGTCAGATCCAAGACAGTCTTCTGATTGGTGCCTGATTATAAATTAGAGAGATCTACAGATGGCTGTATGCCCATTGGTGGAGCCAGACAACTAACTGGGAAAGGTACAAGGACGTATAATCGTGCAACTTCCCATATATAACAGTGATCATACTAGTGAATCCCCAATAAATCTGCACAACTTATTGTATATTTCTTATTATTGTGATATTTAGTACAACTTATTGAGTACAACTTATTGTGATATTTCTCCCTCTGTTTTTGTTCGTATGATGATCATTTCCATGAATATTAATAAAGATGCGATTGATATCATTCAACATTACCATATACTGCGCAACAAATCATTTCTTAAACCGACCTTAGTACTTCAGGAATAAGCTACATTTGCTTTTGATTTTGTAACAATTATTTTCTTGTTTATTTTGTCAATTTAATTTTATTTTTAACATTAAATCATTTCTATAAATAGAAAATATTAGTTAATGATTACGCGTTTTATACTTAAATTAATAACATCTATATATTTTTTAATTTTTAATGATTTTTTACATTTATTAAATTGTTGATGGTGACACTACCAATTTTAAAATTAAATACTCTGTTAGAAAGAATTGTTTCTTTACAGCGACTTTATGATATCTCTTTTACACTTATTTTAGTTCATTAATTCCAGAATCTCAAAATATTATATCTAATTTCATATACATAAAATATTAAGGATTTTTTTATACATAGACTCAAGTGAAATTCATATAGATTAATTGATTGTCTTTTAAAAGTTTCATTTTTCAAGAAAGAGCTTAAAAATGCTATCTAAAATAACTGACAAATGAATTGCAAATGGTTTGTAGGGATTTAAAAATACTTCTAAATATTTTTTTACACTTTATATTATTATTTTATAAGAAACATTTTTTCTATAAAATGTTCATTATATTTAATAAAAGTAGGTACGTAGTCTATAAATGCATATGCAATCATTCGTGAAAGGCTTTAGACTGTAGAAAGAAAAGCCATTTTCCTGTTTCTTGCAAACATTTCTGCGTAGTAGTGACAAACCAATCTTTCAACCTTTCTTTTTCTTCATCGTCAACATATTGGCTTTCCATTTGTTCCCAATGATTTTTCCTTTTGCAGAAAGAAAGAAATGCTGCATTCCATGGCAGAAACATGTTACAGCTGACAGAAATTGACTGCTATCCTTGGTATACAGAAAGTGTTTACTTTTTTTTCCCTTTGACGTGTGTTAGCTACGTGTTTGCTTAGATATATTTTATTTCTTTGTATAAAATGAAAATTTTAATTTCAGTGTCAAGCCATAATTTCCATTCCAAATACTTTAATAAATTTGAATCATTCGATAGTTAAATAGACTTAATATTTAATATAATTTCAGCTTTGAATATTAAAGTATCGAAATTTCACTATCTTATTAATTTTTTAATTTAAATTACTTTTTAATCTATGTACAATTTTATTTTGTCTATTTGAGATACGTTATTCAAAATTGCATAAGAAAATTGTGAAAAATTAACAGAAGCGTGTCTCATGATAATAAAAAAATTATAGTTTTATAAAATATTTCATAGAAACATTCATTTATTGTATTAGTTTCAAGTTTACTTAGTAAAACACATTTCTTATTTAAATATGAAAATATTTGAAGATATTTCACACTTCAAAAGAAAATTCTCACATTTGAAGGTATTGTTTCCACTTCATATTTTCTTTGAATATTTTATTACTATTATTTAGCCTAAATAAGGTAAATTTTCTGATAAATGATTTATTCATACACTTTTTATCATCTTGCTACTATAGGAATCGCTAAATATATCTTTAGTTATTGTTATTCAATAATATTTATAATTTTATTATAAACTCATGTTTTTCTCCAAATAAGATTTAAATAACTAAAATTATAATAAATTATTTGTTTTTTTCAGTTTACATTTACAATCGTCGTACACTTTTAACAATTTGTTCATAGATCATTTATAGGAAAAACATTTAATTTAAAAAGGTTTATTTATTTGAAACATTCTTTCAATAGTTATATTTAGTAAGTTCTCTTATAGCTATCCATTCATTAAATTTTACTTTAGTTATTTGTTTTTTCACGAATATCATTCATCTGGGAAAAATGTTAAAGAAAAAAAAATACGTTTTCCTTTTATAACCGTTCAAACATGTAAGTAAACATTTGTAAATTTGTGCTTATTTTATTTCAATGTTATATTTTATTTTAAGCAAATGCCTTGAGCTTGTGATAAAGAATTTTTTCAATAATAATAATTATAAAACTATTACTAAAACTATTATTATTATTATTACTAAGCAATTACTTGCTTAGTATAATCCAAGTTTCTCTATTTAAAAACTGCACACTTATTATTATTTTATCAGTACTTTCTTCAATTTACATACAAATAAATTATGATAGATTTTTATAAAAATATTTTTATCAGTATAATCTGTTTTTTATGAATTAATAATTTAATATCAATAGTGTATAGAACTGAAGAATTCTTGAAGTTACTGAAAAAGTCTTGAAAGAAAGGAGTTTGAGAAAAAGGAATTTATTCCATCTTAATCCAAAATAGCTATTTTTTTGTTTTCTATATAAATTTTGTAATACTTTTCTTAGTATTTTTTTTCTAAAGACGAGGCACTGGGTGATAGACCCGTCATCCTCAACAAGGCCGGAAACTGCTACTCATTTAGAGTTATCCGGTGGATACCAGAGAATCAAGTCACGAAGGCGAGTAGAATTGCAACGTCACAAATCAAACCAGTTTTAATGACGAGCCACATTTATACACCATCTGAGAAGAAGAAAGAACAAAAATACACAGAGGGAGAAAGGAAACGTTCATGACTTAACCGGGATTCGAACCTTTGAACAATAGCCCAGAGGTCAGGAACTCTAACCAATCAAGCATTAACCGGCTGAGTGGTTCATAGCAATATTAAAATAATAATTTACTGTTTAGAACGAAACTTTAATTACCTTTGTATTGAATGTAACCATTGGCTCAATTTATATTTACTTGAACTATGCGTAACTCTAAGCGACTCATATATAATGCGTGAATCATAGATAACTTATTGACATACATGTTTGAAATTCAAATGTTTAGAATTACCGCAAACATATAAGAATGAATTTTTTAAAATTAAATTAGTAATAGTTATTCATTAACATTATAATACGCAACATTTAAAAAGTATTTAAAATTTGATATTTGAACACACTCTTAAAACTGAAATGTATAAAAATTTGTCTAAATTTAATGTGGTTTGAATAACTGTTATATGAATTTAAGAAATAATGTTTCATGTTAAAATGTTTTTAAAGGAACGTTCTTAAATGTTACGAAACAATTATCCATAATATACAGCAGTAATAAAAAACGCAATTATATATCAATCAAATTGTATGTAAAGAATTTTTGTTATACAAATTGAACAAGCATCTGAAAAATTATTAAAAATTTTAGAATATATTTTATTAATCATTTATTAATAAATGATTTCAAATTAAAACCATTTGAGTATATTTTATGGAATATTAAAAACAATATAATTTTATACAATTGATTAATTCAAAATTGTTTTTTAGTTACTGGATTTAATTAAAAAGAAAATTCCAAATGTTCCAAATTAGTATCATAAAATGTAAGATCTGTTGAAATATGCAGTTTTTTAATACACTTATATTGCAGAATTCTAGTTCAAAGTATTATTTATAATATTAAGCATTTTTAACATTTCCTTGACATTTTTTAAAGCTGTTAAAAATTAAAAATAAGGTGAAGAATTTTAAATTTTAAGCCTATTATAAGGCGACAATTTTCAAACAATTTTTAGTGCTACTATTGCTTTGGTTGAGTAAATAAGTTTTAAGGATAACTGTTTTTTATTTTTCTAAAATATGAGCCTTTCTAGGAAACTTATTGAAATGTTTATAGTGAGAATATTTTTTAATTTTTATTTTTGACATTTTTTAAAAGTAGCTTTGACGTTAATATAAGACCAACAACATAGCGATTTTTTTCCGAAAATTTTAAATGTGAAATGTTTGTGCTTCAATCAATCTAATTAGAAAATAGAATAGTGCTTTTATAATTTTTTTAAGGAGGATATTCATCAAAAATGTAGATTTCAGTTTTTCGAAAGACTGAAGATTTGACAATTGCTCTTATTATCATCCCAAATTCAGACGCTAAGTTTAATTACCTTGTTTATATATTATCCTATGATAATGCATAATTCCAAGAGTATTTTCCATTACATTTCACTTTAAGCAAAACACCTATTTTTATAAACGTCTCAATTAAATACGCATAAAACTGAAATATTTTAATCAAAATTTTGCTTTATTTTTACTAATTATACAAACTAAATTACTATATATTCTAACTATATTATATTTATTATTGGTGAAGTTTTAATTAATTAACATTTTTAAATCATGGATTTGGTAGAAAGCTACTTATGAATTTGCAATACATTTCACACGCACAAAGATGATCTTATAATGCTTAACAATTAAGTGTAATAGTATATTTTTGTTACCTTTTCAACCTTTACATCATTTATGGAGGATAATTTTATTTTGATATTTACTTTATCTTGTTAAAATTAAATGTTACTATATAGCATTCACTATTCCACAATAACTATTATGTATAATAGCATAAAAGATAACCAAAATAAAATATTCTATATTCTGTTTATCTTTTCAACTTTTAAATCATTTATGGAGGATAATTTTAATTAGACGATAATTACTTTATCTGCTTAAAATTAAATCCTTCAATATAATACCCTTCCCTATTCCTGAACATAACATTTATTGCTTTTAGGTTAAGTAAATATTTCTTCAGTCATACACATAAAAAATTATATACAATAATTGTAATTCAAAATAATAGTTTATTTTGATATAATGAATGTAGCCATTGGCATCTTTGTTTTTATTAAGTTGTTTACACAGGAATCATGCTTTGATAGCGGCTTAGTTTGGCATTCATCCCGCTGCCAATGGACTAGCTGGATTAATTTTCTCATAATAAATCTTCAAAGTGGTTCCTGAAGCTTTATTTGAATGATTGATGAGCATAGCTTTTAGCAACAATTCAATGTCAAAGCCACTTTAAATTGATTCATTCGCTGTTAGTGTTCCCATGTTGTAAGCCTGTAGGTATTCATGCTTATTGGGGACGCTTAAATCTAAGTTCAAAGGCTGTGAAGTTACTTTTTGTATACTAAATGTTTTAAGCACACATTATTATATGAAGTGAATATCATTAAATTAAAAATTCCTTCATTGAGCATCTCACAATATGTCAATGAAATATATTTAGCTTATTGATTGGAAATAGACGCACATGATTGGTTTTTTTTCAACTTGTTTAGGAAATTATATTCAGAAAAAAAACCCATGAGATTTTGACCAGTTTTTGGTTAAATTTCCACTTTAAAATAAAATTATCACAAAAGTTCACGTTTCTTAAATGAATGCCAAAGTATACATTCAATTGCAATTAGTTAAGAGTCGTATTATGAAGAAAAAGACTTTTACTGCTACTTGTTTTGATTGTTCGTTAAGATGTGTTGCGAATGCAAAGATTTAGATGACGAGTTAAATGTTTTTAATTTCACCCATTTATTTATAGTTTATTAATTTTATTTTATTTTTATTCATTTCACTTATAAAGAGCTTAAAAATATTATTTAAATTATTATTAATTTCATAAGTCACGTATTGTAAAATTACTTTATAACTGCACATTAAATGCTTGATAAAATTATAAGACTATCAAAAATAAGTTTTTTTTAAATGTAAAACGCTTTAATCAAATATTTTTCTAAATAGCTTCATACACAAAATTTTATCATTTAATTAATCATGTTTATACGTAAATATGTATGATAGAATATATTATTTCACAGATTTAATTCTTTAACTATCAATATATATTTGACGAGTTAAATGAGTATCTAATTTTTTAAGGAATTCAAATGAAGAGAATGTATTTATCAGATTAAAACATTGATGCTTCCTTTCTGGCACTATTTTCAAATTAATTTTTTAGATGGTATTTCCCACGATCTAGCTGTAATTTCAAAAATAACTTTCTAAAAGTCAATAAAAAACGTACAATATTGGTAAATCAGTGATTGATACGAATGGAAATTGTTTTTTTAAGGAATTCCTTGCAGTTCTGTTTTCCTAGGATGCGCATATATCTGTAACATCACAAATGTACTACTGGTGGTACATCATGTGATTAACTAAGAAAATATGTTGTTGTTACTTATGACATTTTGCGAAGTCGTTTAATCATCAGGAACTGGGCAAAATAAGTCAGAAAGAGCATCTTCCGTTTCTTGAACAGAGCAGATATCTACGAAGGTAGAAGTACGGCTTTACTTATAGATCGTTGTAGCACATCTGGGTCTTCCAATTTAGAATTAAGATTCAGAGAAGACTCAAGGCCTAGCTCCTAACACGCCATGAGGTATTAATTAAGGATGGCAACATGGAGGACGTTGCTATCACGTTATACTTTACGTGCCGAAGTTGCCATTAGTCAACACTACGGATCTTCGGATATGGGGGATTAGAACTCACTACATTCCGGTAACTAGAAGGACGCCCTGATCAACCAGGCCACCACGACCCTATCGGGTTCCGTAAATGATAGTAGTAAATATTAGAATCAAGCCATTTATAATTGGATTATTTTTTCCCATGCATGCATTTTTTATTATGTTCCATATCATTATTTTACCTTAAGATTTATAAAGAACATTTTACTAACACTTAAAATTTTTATTTAAATGTAATTTAGAAGATACTAGAAATTCTAAAAAATCAAAATTTTAAAACTAATGTATCTGATAATTTACTTTAACAAGATATTGAACCAATTTTGAATTTTCTGTGCAATAATAGTGTTTGCATTTTGTAATATTTTGAAATGTTTGCATTAGAGTTTACAGGCGATTTTGAAAGAAAAACTTATTATCTTGAAATATTCATCGGCACAAACTGATTTGAATACAGAAATACCTGATCTGATAGATGTATATAACACTTAAATTTAATATATATATATATATATATATATATATATATATATATATAGCCGTATGATGGAATTAAATTATTTTTCCTTTAATGATTTAATTAAAAAAATAGGATTTTCATTTCAATTTCTTAAATAATTTATGTAGTATTCTTTAAAATGAATGATATTCTTGATGGACATTTAATTTTAAAGCACACTGTAACTTTAACATTTATAAAAATTTTCTAATATAGTATTCTCGTATCAAAATTATGAAGAAGTAAAAGATGCATTTTAACATATCTATGAATATTAATAAATTTAAATTTATGGATTATTTAATTTTTTTTTTAAGTTCTCTGCAAAAGATTTTTAAAAAATAAAATTTCCTGTGATTCTTCAAAATTTAATTTTGTTTTACCATTTTATAGAGAACTTAATTTAAATATTGTATATTTCAAATTAATGTTAAGAACAATGAAACACATTCACATATTTAGTTTAACGTAATTATCTATAAAGGCGTTTAATATAAATGATGAAGATATGTACATTATTATAAAGTCCATAAACATTTTTAATATTTTTTCATGACATATTTTTAAGAAATTTTTATTCCTTGTGTTTATAATTTACATCGTACCAGTTGATAAATACGTAAATTATTAATTTATTTATATATTAAATTCAATATGCCTTATTTATCGTATGAATTTAATATTTAAATAAATAGAAATAAGTTAATATAACAATAATAAAAAATTTTAACATATATTATGATTTCAAAACTTATTCATCGTGTAATATATTTATTTAAAAATAATTTTTTTCACGTAATATTTGTTATTTTAGTAAAAATATTACAGGTAAATATGTGCAAAATATAAATCACATTAAAAAGATTCAGTGTTAACACTGAAAATTGTTAATAAAACATAATATGTATTCTACCTTTACGGAAATTACTTTCTTCTCCAATTTGTTTATATTTATTCCAATATAATTTAATACCATGTAATCAAATAAACTATTTAAGAAGTTTACATATATAAAAAAAAGAAATTTCTACATTTTTGTGGCATAACAAATTTAACGCATTAATATAATGATTAATGAATTCTTTGGAAATAAAGTGAAAATATATTTCCTAACATTGAATATTTGACAACAATTCGACAAAATAAAATTTTCACAAATAAAACTTATATTTTTAAAAATTTCCTTTCTTTAATTTCCTATTAATTCCTTCATTTGTTGTATTAAATCTTGAGGAATGATTTTTTAAGCAACACAGATATGATTATAGACTCATTTTTTCTACTTAGAACAAACATAGAATTTCTAAGAAAGCTACAAGCTAAGATTATTGGCTGAGAGATTATAGGAAAGCTGCGAAGCGACAATTTTCTTGTTTAAAGAATTAAGTAAGCAATCCTCAAAATTTTAAGAAAAAACGTAAATATTTTGTTCTTGTTTAAGTAAATAATAAACATGGTTTTAGTTTAAAAGGGTGCTGCACATATTTCTTTCCATAAATTACTTGAAGTTTACTTCATAGTTTACATATAAGGTTTTTTCTTTTTCACACATTTGATTAGATTCTAAGCGTTAGATTCTAATCCTACTATTTAAATTATAATAATCCCAAAGTTCATAGTAAATTTGAACACTAAGTAATTTAAAAACACTGGTTTCTAGGACATGAACAAATGAAGAAGTCGACAGCCGTCAAGAGCCCTTATTCTCCACATCAACAGAGGAACATTCAATTTTCCAAAATGCTTCTTATTAATATATTTTTAGAAGATTTTTGGTATGTTAAATTAATAAACAATCTACCTCCTAGAAATGAAAGTAATAAAATTTTGAAATTGCATAAAAGCATGCCAATCATTTGGCGTAAAAAATCAATGTCGCCAAATGTTAAGAGTTAGTACCAGATGTTACAATTTGAAGAAAGCTAGTTTTTTAATTATTCATTTTTTATGTGCTTACAAGTTTTAAATTTATGTAAATATTTCTGTGGGCATACTGATAAAGAAATTACGCTTTGAATTGATAAATTCTTTAATTTTTTATTTTAGTGTAGATTATTTTAGTGTAGTATTCTTCCTATTCCTTTGAAGTTAGTCAGAACTTCAAAGGAATAGGAAGAATATTTTTGCTATTAAGTAGCTATATTTCTTGAAATACTTTTTGAAATAATTTTTTCGGAAAAATGAAAGAAGTCACTCTGCTATAACACGAAATTTTAGGCAATTGACGTATGTTTCAAAAGTAAATAAATATTAAAAAATAATAAAAAATTATGATTATTTAAAATTTTAATATAAATCAAAATTTTTAAAATTTTTCTTCATCAAAAGATCCTAATTAATGCCAAGAGAATTTTTAAGAGGAAAAAATAATGTTTAGTTTGTATTACTGTAAAAAAAAAAAAAAATTATATATAAGAATAAATTTCCATTTATGCTCATATAAACCTATTACATTTAACCACCATTAAAATAAGTATTTATATTATTTGAATATTATAAATAACTCTTGATGACATAAATATAAAGAGAATTTGAATTTATTACGGATTGTTTGTATACTTATGTTGACTATAATGTTTTAATTCACATAATAAACTTGAATAAATAAAACTACTTCCAATTTGAAATAAATGAAATTTGTAATAGAACATTAAATTTAAGCAATAATTTTTCAAGGATTTTCGAAACATTTTCTTTTTATCTACATTAATGAAACTTTATTGTCAAAATATTATATTTACTGAGCCAAATTAATATTTTGTATGATAATTTCAATATAAATGACTATATATTCAAAGAAATATTGAAAATTTTCAATTTTTCAAAATGAACAGATGCAATTTAGTATCAAAATATTTGTTAAGCACTAAAATTAATTTTTTGAACATTTTGAATATCATTAATTTTAAATTTTAGTTATTTTAATAAATAAATTAGTTGTTATATTTATTTAGAAGCTTTTAAAATCAAAGCAAAATTTAATTTATTGAGGTAATAAAGTGATCATCAAAGAGGCTACCAATATCAAGAATTCTGAAATATTTAAATAACAATATGTAAATTATTTAATACTTGAATAATAAGCCGAGTTACTGATGCACATTTATTTGGTTGATAAATTTAATCAAATAAATATAGTAACAACATGATTAAGTATTTAATGAATAATTATAATGCGTCTACAATTCACTTATAAATGATGAAAAGCTGACATAAATGCATTTCATAATTTCTTTTTGTTAATGATAAGTACAAGACGTAAGTTAAATCAAAATATTAAATTTTAAAGGAATTCATTTTAAATATTCACTATAATATTTATATATATATATATATCTATATCTATATATATATATATATAATTTTACACCATTTGGAAAAGTTTTTGTTAATAGAAAATCCAATTTATAAAAATAAATGCTTAAATCCGAAATGATTGTATGTTAATTACTATATATAATAGACAAATATTAATAATTCATGAATAAGTTTTTTTTCTTGTGAACACATTTTTACTCAGAACTTGCTTCACATACATAATAATTTCCAATTTGAGATACTATGGATACATATGAGTTTAAAATAAATATTTCCTATAAAATAAACAAAAATCAATTTAAAATGACGTAAAAAGATGTCCATTATTTTTACTCCAAGAAGTTTAAGCAAAAAATTCATTTAATAATTTGATAACTTGTATATTAATATCTATACAAGTATTTGTTCAAGAAGTTAATAATTTGTTTCAAGATATTAAGAATATATTAATATATTCCTTGCTTACTATAAGTATCAGTAAAATTACTATCACTTACGTTTAAAATAAAAAATTTAAACAGAATTATTAAATGGGCTAAAGTTATTCAAATGCGACACTAATGACTAATTTACTACAAGCAATATATTGGTGATACATTTTTAACACAATATGACTGAAAGTTATTTATCTGTTCCTTGGGAAGAACAATTCAATAAAGGCAACGCTAGGCAGAGAATAATTGGTATGTTCGTAGAAATCAAAATCAATTCTCTTCAAATTTCTCGCTTCGGGCAATCTTGACGATCAACAGACTAAAGTACTTAAAGTCGCATTTCAAGAGAAAATTACTGCGGAAATTCTCTCTCCAACACATCAATGAAGTTTATTTGCTGAACAGTTCAATCTGTGAAACTACGTGCTCATAAATGTGATGATTAAACCAGAAAGGTTGACAGTAAGTGTTAGTGGCATGATTTTGAAATACAGATTATATTCATCTAGTGCAACAAAATAGTTTTGACGGGATCTGCTTGATTATATAGTTATTGGGTTTAAAAATAGATTAATGATCGATGATTATATAAGGGAAACTTCATACTTGTGAATTTTTTGTTAAATTTCATGAAAAATTGTGTAAATTTTCAAATTTTTAACATGTTAGAGTTTATTTAATTTTATCAGAATGTTAAGAAAAACAGAAACCAATATAATTGTATTTATTAATAAAAAAATGTTTTTTGGAAATTTTTAATACAAATTAAATATTTCATATGGAGGTTGTAAAACATTATCTAAATGAGAAAATAACGTTTTGAAGATGGTAAAAATAAAAACTTCTTAAGCTATTCTATCTTAATATAACTTTAAAAAAAGGCATTTATTACAACAAGTATTTAATTTATAAGATATTTCTTGGAAAAAGTTTTATATGGTTTTTCTTCATACACAATTATATTTTATTAAAATTGTTTTAAAAACAATTATTGGAATTTTAATGCTTTTTTCTAATAATTACTAATTTTAGATTTAAATTTTATTTTGCTTAATAAAAAAATTGGTAAAACTTATAAATTGACATCGACAAAACGTCGTTGTCAATCAATCGTTTTCCAACATGAAGCACAATTTCAGATTTGCTTTTATATATATATATATATATATATATATATATATGTGTGTGTGTGTGTGTGTGTGTGAGTTCGTGTACACACACATAGGATAAGCATGAAATAATTTTATAGAGTTCGAAGTTTAATCCTTTGCATTTCACCATTTCATAAATGTATTACAATGTCAGTAATTGTATTAAATCAATGATGTTATGCACATAAATTTATAAAAATTAAAATGTCGTAATTAACTTAGAAAATCTTTAAAAATTATTGAAGAGATAAAGAAACTTTTTCCAAAACTTTTGGAAATTCACTTTTATGGAAATAAATAAGTAAAAATTTTGCAAATCTTTACTTATTTGTTTTCAAAAAGTAAATTTCCTTTATTACATTATTTTTTTTAAGAAATTGCATTCTATTAAACGTTTTATTTAAAATATAAGCTTTAGAGTACACTGTGTTACATAATATATATTGTTTTCATCTAACTTTACAATTAAAATTTTAAATTTTAACAGATTAAAATGTCAGTTTAAGATAATTTCAAAATACACTTTGTTATTAAAATTATCATTGAGTTATTTCCTAATAAGGATAGAATTCAAAATTCCAGCTGTTTAATTGTAGCTTTCTTTTCAGATGAATTGAAATTTTAAATTAATTCAATTTTTAAAATATATCGAGAAACAATGAAATTTATGATCCGAATTTATTTACTGAATTCTTGAATTATAAAATTATAGATATCCAAACGTTAATAAAAACACAACTGAAAAATGATAATGACAATGAATTATTTATTTACTTGGGTGTTGAATTTTAAAATAACAAAAATTGAAATAATTATTCAAAATAAATGTTATATATTAAAAAAAAATTAGATGTTTTTAGAAACAATAAATTCGTTTCAATTGAAATGTACAAGGAAATACAAATTAACAATGTTTTAAATAAATTCCTACCTACTTTAAAGTGAGCTTTAAATATTTGATCGTATGTTATGAAGAGAAAAAGAATTCTGAAGTTAATGTTTCTTTGGAAAATTTAGCTCGGTCAATCGGGTGCAGCAAATATTCAAAAGAGATAAAATCGTAGCAAATTCTCAGTAGAATCTCTATCGATCCAGTTTTATGTCTTTACCCTAGCCTCTTTTAAAGTTATTTGAAAGAAACCGGAATAATAAGTACCTTTTATTCAATTTTGTATGTTTCCTTGGTGCATTTTGTTTCAAGTGTGATTTTGTTCCTTTGCCCGTAATTTATTCGAATAAACCAATTGTTTAATAAATGATGTTAAAATACCTACTGCTTCCTAGAAATAATCACTTTTTACATTTCCTGTGAAGGAGAAATGATGAGAATCATTTAATGATTATTTAAGTAGCAGCTGCATGGTGACAGATCTATTAAAATATGGACTAACACATTTCAAAATATAATCAAATTATTAAGCTCGATATTTTATTTGAACTGTAAAGTTGACAAAATGTTTACGTTACTTTAAAGAGCACATTTACTTAAATTTACGAATCCCAGTATATTTATGGACGATAAATCAAGACAATTATAATTCTAATTTAGAAATTAATTTATCCATATGAAATTATATAATAAAATAAATTAGATAGAATAAAAAAGATTTATAAGCATTCTGTATGAGATCAATGGTTTACATATTTTTTTCCAATGGCGGGCACTTGGGTGATTGACCCTTTCGCGCCACTACAAAGCCGGAAACTGTTACTCATTTATCGTTACCCGGTGGGCACCTGTGAACCAGGTCATGGAGGCGAAAAGCACTACCCACGCCACACCAGCACAAACCCCTTTATAGGGCGGGACACATTCATCCATCATCTGAGGAAAGGACAAGAAACATATAGAAAAAGAAAATGCATCCATGCAAGAGCCGGGATTCGAACACAAGTCCTCCCTATCCGTAGTCAGTCACGCTAACAACTAGACACGTTAACCATAAGACATACATGCTTTAAATATGATATGCAGTAAAATTTCATTTTAGTTTGACCCTTTCATGTCTGAATGTAGAAGATATAATTAATTTCTAATTATATCTTCTATTAAAGTTAAATTATTTTATAACTCTAATATAGGATTTAATTTTAACAGTTAATCTTAAATAAAGGCTAACTGACTTGATGAATGTGAAATCAGCTTTGTAGTGAATGTCGAATCAATAAAAAATAAAAAAAAAACCCGTTCAAAAGATAAAATTATGTCAGAATTTAAAGTATACATCTTTTGTATTAATTACTTTTTAAAATAACAATAAAAAGTGACGTCAATTTTTATTTTATTGCATATTTATTAAAATTATTTATGGAAATATTTAATTTTAGATACATAATATATAAGCCTTTTAAAAAATATGACCTTATCGGACATGACAACTTTAGAAATCGGAGTAATATATTCTGATGCAGTAGAATTCAAAATAAAAATTAATTAAAATTATTTTATATACATTTATATAAGAAATATTAGTCCACTATGTAAAAGCAGAGAGCACAATATGTGTGAAACTGAAGGAAGTGATCAATCAAGAAAGTTTAAGATTTTCAAATGACTTTGCAGTTTGTGAATTTTGTGAAGTTTTTTCAAATCATTAAAATGCAAATCCGTTTTAAAATTTCAAATATTTACGCTTACTTGTTTCTTTAGTAGAAATATTTTAAATTATTCTAAATTTTGTAGTTTTAATATAATATCGTTTTTAAATTAAACTAAATTTTCTTGAAAATCATAAATAATATATATATGATTCACACCGATATATGTAAAATTTTACTAAAAATAAAAATATAAAAAATTACATAAAACTTTGAGAATAAATATATTGTTATTGTTATTTATCAATTTAGTTTATTATAGATTAAATTTCATAATAATATATCTATATTAGTACTCACTGGCTTGGGTTATTACACCGGGAATGTTCACACGTAGGGACACATAGGGGTTTTGGTTGCAATGTCCTCCATGTGAAACGGTATTTCTACTGTATATCATATCTGGGATATCTTCTCTATTTTTGCTTCTAAATTACGAAATCCCACACAGTTTTGAGGTCCACGATAGGGTCTAGCGGGACATGAACTGGGTGTCCTACTAGGCAAAGTGTCATTATTTCCATCCCAAGTAATTCTAAAAAGGAAAAGGAAAAAGAGACCATAGCAGCCTGGGCTGAGAGTAATTAAATAAAATACCTTTCAATATTAGTTATAAAATGCGAAAAATTGGTTGAGTTAATTAATCATTGTGAGACTTTAAAACTAATTGTAGCAAAAGTTATACGCATATATATACCAGAATTAAATAATGTCATAATTATTCAAGAAAAGATCCTTGCAAAATTTAGAAGCACCTGTAAATGAAGAGTCCATATTTATTAATGGTATCTAACATGCAAATAATTTAAGTACATGTTTTTCTTAGAATAAAAAAACAATTGAATAAGAACTTAAATAAGCAATTTTGAATCAATTACCAAAAGTAGCTAATTAATGAAAAGCTGATAGATACTATAGACATTATTATGATGTAATTTTATAGCTAACATGCACTTAAGCATAACGATTCAAATTTATATATCATCCAAATTTTGCAGTATTATTAATTAAATTTCTTAAAAACTTATTTTAATTGTTTTTAATTTGTTTATCTGGTATAAAGAGGATAAATTTATTTAGTTAATTGAAAATATTTTCAAGAGTGTGGTAATAGCGAAGTCATTACCTGAATGATTGATACTAAAGTAAATACTATAAATTTCGAATTTGTGCTTTTATAGCCATCATTTTCTACTAATATACATAGAGATAATATGATGTTTTCCATTAATGAGGTCTGGCTTTTGAATAGGAGGGTGCAACGCATGCTATATGCTAAGTCACTTAGGTGTTACACCACTACAAGACGGCGGTTAGCTTTGTAGGACCAACGTACTGTACTATAAATAATGATGCAATATGATACACTATTCTTAAGCTATTGTTCTGCACATAGGAATTATTACTCAGTTAATATATGTATCATTTTAAAGTATATATATATATATATATATATATATATATATATATACTATAAAATGAAAAGTATATCTAGATTTGTTAAAAATAATTTAATTCCATGATCTAAAACTAATATTACTAGAATTAATTTATATCTGACACTTCTCAAAATAAACAATTTAAAAAATATTTTTTGTGGTGATTTAAACGAAAAAA
>JAPDSC010052772.1:0-14354 GCA_026290005.1 Latrodectus geometricus | reverse complement strand
TCATATTTCATATTTTCAATTTAATATTAAAAAGGCATAAATTATTAAAATAATTGATTCATGATCTGATAGCCTATACCATATAAAAATAACAATAACTGTTTAATAACAATTTTTGGCTTTTATTTGCAAACAAATATATATTATATTATTTTATTTTAAAATTATTTTGTTAATTCCTCATTCATGGATTTTGATATGTAACTGTCAGTTAAAATTAGGAAATGGTACATAATAGAAAAAATTGTTTGAAAAACATTTCATCCAAGCTTGATAACAGAATAATCTACACAAATTAGAATCAAATACTATAAATATTAACATGTAATGTAATATTAATGACTTCTAGAGCATATAATCATCAATGTAAAATTAAAACACTAAAGAATTTAAAATGTGAATAAAAGATTATTAAACTTGAATTTAATAATAAGTATGAATTACAAAACTACATTTTCCTGTAATATTTATGTATAATTTTGCTATTAAATTTTCTAATCATCAATAAGAATGTAAAATGAATTCATGATAATTATTTCAATGTAATTTGAAAAAAGTGAAAATAAGATTCATTGTTTTAAGTTATGCAAAAGTTTATCAAAAAAAGATATGCACATATTCCATTTTAAAATATACCATATACAATTTATGCCTCCTCCAAATAATTTTTTACTACAGTATAAAATATAATAATTATATTATCAACTGAATAAGTACACCAACATATAACAGTGATAAGAAAATAGCAAGATTTACAAAATAATGCTTTAGTAATTATGAATAAAACAGTGCTTTTTGAAGTAGCAGGGCCATAAAGAATCACAATCTTGAAAATGGAAGATTCCAAGTTCGATGATAGCCAGAGAAATAAAAAAATTAGTTTTGTATTATACATTATAAGCAGTGGGATTATGAGTATCTATCAGGGGGAGTGAGAATTATCTGGGTTTCCTCTTTTAAAATATGTGTATAGCCAATTATCTACAAAATTTCTTTCAAAGGCAACATTTATATATCAGATATTCAGATACATTACAACAATTTTCAGTAATAAGGATGTCTATTAGATTATACTAAGTAATTAAATTGTAGTAAAATTCTTAAATATTTACTTAATAATTATTGCAATTTAATAAAAAACAAGACAAATATTCCACTTCAAAATAAGGTGAAACTTACTTTCTAGTTTTACAAGGTACATATCCTTGTAGATGAGTAGCAAAAACTTGTTCACATAAACTACACTTCATAAGTTTTAAAACTATTCTTTGATTTGGAAGTTTAGCTTCGGGTTTCAGCAAGCGATCAAGTAATATTTTGTATAATTTCCTTTAATGTAATAAAAAAATATATTAATAGTTTAAAATAAGTAAATTAAATATTAAATAATATATTGTTTTAAATTAATATAAAACTTTTAAGTTCTATCAAAAATAAAAATTGAATTAAAATATTATTTCATTTTATTTTTAAAATATCTATTTATCTACCAACATGACTATTTACTGTTAATATTATATACATCAATCGAAAGGTTTTGGTATTAATAAATGTTTATTTTATCATTATATATAAATGAAACATCAATATTTTCAATAAATGGAGAATACAATAATTCATACATGCATCAATAATATATTTATCAGGTGGATTTCAGTAATAAATAGGCAACATTCTGCATTATATTGGATAATAATTGAGCTTCTAAAATTACCTAATTGACTGTTATTTGGTAATTAAAAAGGCATGATAAAAAGTAAATTAAGTTGATTGATTCCTTGGAAAGACTTAAAAACTATATATCTAGCAAATATGACAGCGTTTAGTTGGGCATAAGACAACACAGAATTAAATTCTGAAGAAGGCCAGATACAAAATATTATGACAGTAAAGATAAAAGTTTATTAGCAAAGGCAACATACATTGTTAGCTATTAAAATTGATTCAGCAAGAAGGAGAGCTAATACACATATGAAGCTTACACTGCAGAAAGATATTGTGGCTTGCAAATGATTACTTTCATGTAAATCAGATATCAGTAATGACACAATGTTTTAAATAAAGGAAATGGTTATGCAGGTTTCTGATGCATAAATTACATTTTTATGTTGCTACCCAGTGAAATATTGCAGCAATTCCTCATGTAAGAAATCAACATATTTCTAACTTAGATAAAAGTTGCATTGTAGCCTACCAGGATCATGATGGTCTCATTCAAGCTCAGCAGCATCATAGAGATATCACATTGACAGAATGCATTCAAATTACTGATTATTGCTTGGTTGGATTAATAGTTCTTAGAACAGTAGTATTTCAATTTTTATTATGTAAGCCCAGTGTTCCTACTCTTTTTTAAACACTGTGAAACATAAGATTTTAGCAGAATAATGAATGTATTTTCACTGTATTGCAGGTTTTACTTGATAAAAAAAAAAAAAAAAAAGATCTTAAGCTATTGCTTTGGCTAGCACTTGCTTCAAATATCTCAATAGAAAATGGCTGAATAATGTTTGATTAGTTTCTGGCTTATTATTATTATAAGGCAGTCACCACAGTCACTGTACTTTGGCATTAGGTTGAAGTTGCATGGGGAGCAGTATCTCTGCATATCATTCAACATCTGTTGGAAACAATGCCTCAGCACAAAAATGCTGTTATCACTGTCAGTAATAATTGTTCAGGGTATAGAAAATCTTAGGATCCATATTTCAATATTTCTTTAAAAATTTAATTTTCAATTTCCAGTATAAAATATTTTTCCAAAAAATATCCTTCTACCATGTGCATTTTTTTTTGATAGTCATTTTAATGGCTAATATTGTACTTATAAATATATGAAAAATACAATAACAATGTAAGAAAACCTATCACAATATAATAATTTATTATGAAAAATTCAATTAATGCTATGACATTTTATATTTTACTTACTCTTGCAATTTTGTAGAGAATCCTGTTAAAATAAATAGATTAAAAATTTAATTATAAACATTACTGCTTTCTACAAATAAATACTAGATATATTGCAATTTTTAACTAACAGCACATCAAGTGTTCATTATAATATGGCCTTCAGATTAAACTAAATTATTTAGACTGACATTTAAAGATTAAAAATCTATATTTACAAATTATACTGTATTCTGCAATACAATTGAATTACATGGATTATAAAGATAATGGGAATCAGCCTCAATGCATAACAATATATAATGAAAAATTTTTAATTTATATAGTTAGTAAAATCTGTTTTTGGGTGGCATGATAAATTACTTTACTATGGTGTATATTGTTAACAATAATGTGATTCATATATCCCATGGAAAAATTGGTGGAATACAAATCTTACAGTAAAAGACTTCACAAAAACATGTACATAACAATAGTAGAAGGTAATTTTTAAGAATGAACTTATTTAAATAAGAAATAATATCTGCAACAAAATACTATAATATTTTGAATATATTAAATTGTTGCATTCCTTATATATAGTGATACATAAACTACATATATTATTTCATACCCATGTATGCGTATAAAATAATAACAATAATACAACTGACATGTTCTGAAATACTCACATTTTTATTACCAAGTTAGAAATACTGCTTTTTTAATAGTGGTTAGATTATATAAGACACTATAGCACTTAGCAATTTTAACTGCACACTAGTTGACAACTTTTTTAGTTATTTAATTTATTAATGTTCATGTACTTGACTAATATAATAAAAATTAATTTTAGCAACTGCTTTGCTATAAAACTGAAGAAACATCCTTTATAATTACTTATTACAATATATTTATTATATTTAATTTTTTGTGAAATGGCAATGATCTGACAAAATAATATTAATGTAGTGATTTTAAATAGCTAATAAATTCCCAAAAATAAAATAGTTCCAAAATCTTAAAGAACCATTTTACTTTTGCCACAAGAATAAAAAGCCCCAAAGAGAACAACATAAAAATTGCTTAATTAAATATTAAAAATATTCAAAGTAAATAAAAGTTTATCAAAAATTATTATAAGTAAAGTAAGGTAGATATGAACAAACCTAAGATATCACCATAAATATTTCTTAAAAATAATATTGAAATAAATTATGAGAATATAAAAATATGCTGGTTGCAATATTTGTTATATTAAAAACACTAAGCTTATTTTTCTTACAGGATTATATTTCAGTCCTAATATAAAACAGACATAAAGAAGAATAAAAATAGAAGACTTGGTTTTCAAATTTAAATGAGATAATATATTTGTTATCAAAATTTAAAATACAGCAATAATCTTATGTTAAAAAGATAACATATTTGTTAAATTTATTAATTTAAAAGCAAAAACTGATCGACTTAATATAATCCACTTAGCATAGTTATCTCCTCAAAATTTATTGTAAAAACTAAGCAAATCTTATTTTAATGTACAATTTTTAAAGTGCAGATGCTTAAATGCAATTTTTTTATGTGTAGATCATGCAATATAAATAAAATAATTTTTTGCTCATATTGCCCATCTGCTTCAAGAGTATAAACATGCGCAATATAAGAAAAAAAAATTGTTATAATTATTTCTGGATAATAATTTTAAAGCAATTTTACTAATTTTGTAATATTTTTGGTAACTTTAATTTAAAAAAGTATGTTTTATTATTTCAAATATTTAATAATGATTAAGATTAAATTAAGATGTTGAATATTTGAACTTTAGCCTAATTACAGTTTATAACACAACTGCAAACAATCAGAAAAATAAGAAAATTCACATAATTTTTTTATTTTATTCAAATCTAATCAAATTTGTTTTTCAAAAATGTTGCCAATCAACAACTATAAATCAAAATTCTAATTCATATTTAAGCATGAAATATATACATAAATTTAAAAAAATGAACTTTATTTAAATGTTTTTACTTACTATATTTTCCTGTATATAATCTGCAGCGGTGGCATATTATTTGCAATACCTTTTATTTTAAATAAAGGAAAAAAGCCTCGCACAATCCGTGGCAATTTTTTCAGTAAATGGTTGAATATGTGTACTGATGTGGTATAAAATAAAAGATAACACCGTATGATTAAAAACAAATAATCATTTGAACAAAAAAAAAAAAAAAAAAAAAAAAAAAAAACATTTATTATAAAAACCTTTGTTTGGATCCATCTCATTGCAAAATGTGATAAACTGGGATAAAAGTACCAGATCAATCAAAAGGAATAATTACAAGATAATAAATTTTCGGGAACTAAGAGTGATAGTTTCGAGAATTTAGTAAAACTTATCAATTCTTTCATTTTTAATAACGTTTAAAACAAGGTTATATATATTTTAAATATATTTTATTTCATCAATAATAAAAAAAAGGGGATTATTTTCAAACTGAGCATTGGATACCATTTTTCTTTTGTACTTTACATACATACTTTGTTTTTTACCTCATATTAACATGTTTGTTGCCTTTTTTTTATTTATCTTCTCTATAGTTTTTAGTTTAAAGCCTGCCATGTAATTTATATGCTTTCACCTCCATATGACAATTTACAAACTTGAATATATTCAGAATGAAATGAATAAGATCAAAACAAAATGCAAAATAATGATAGCCAATAGCAAATGTATTTATCCAAGGAATCAAATTCGTTCCTGAACATGATAAGTTGGACAAAACTGATTATATTGAAATAAGTCAGTATAGTTGTGGTGCCATCTGCAATTTATTCAATAAAATATAAATGGCATTTCTTTCAAAATTTTATTGTAAGCTTTTGATATTGAGAATAATTTTTATAAAATTATCTGCAAAGGCGTATAATACGCACAAGGAAATTTTAAACTTTAACACATATTTCACACATTATATACAGGAAAATACAGTAATTGATAATAGAATAATATTAATTATTCTATTATATACTAATATTAATTATTCTATTACTAGTTTAAAGGCAAAGAGATAAAAATTAAAGTATTTTAACCCAGTTTATTATTTTCTGTGTTATATTTTTTGATATATTATAAAGGAACATTTTATAATATTTTTGAAAATTTTATCTATCTACTTATCATTTACTATCATAAGAAATATCACATTTAAATCTTAAAAACTTACTCCTTGATTCTTCCACTTGGATCTTTTAAAGATTCAACTTCTCTATGGTTAAACAACAAAGCCAACCTTAAAAGGATAAAACAAATTCAGTAATTATTTTTCAAATAAAAAGCCAAAATAAATAATTATTAGTAAAAGCATTATACCGAGTTAACAAATCATCATTCAAAGCACCAATGGGACAATTGTTCTCAATAATACTATTCATATGTCGATGGCAATAATTAAGACATTCATCAACTAATGTGGACATTTGTAAAAAGTCTGCAGAGACTAAGAGATGGATAGCATACTTTGGATCTGAAATATTAGATTGAAAAATTTTAAGGAAATACATAATATATAAAATTTGTATTCAAAAATGCTTTTATATTTTATGTTTCTGTAAAATAAAAATTCTAATCAGTAAACAATGAATTTAATGTTGAGGCTTATTAAAATAACGATTAATACAAATTTTCGTTTTGTTGGTACAAGCAACATTATTTTTTTTACACATAAAACAACAGAAATTATAAGTTGATATTAAATTATGAATTAAATATAAATTAAGTGAAATTTTGTATAAAAGTATTTTTCAAAAAAAGTTTTTGTGTAAAATGCTGCTTTTTATTAATCGTAAGATTGCTTCATAAAAGTAATAGCAGTTTAAAATTAAATTTTAAAACTACTCATAATTATTATTTTTCAAATTATTTTTTTAATATTTTCTTTTTCAGCTTTCTTTCTCACCACACTGAGTAATGCTCTCTAATTTGTTTTAGGATTAATATCATACAATTAACATCAAACTTTTCATAGCGCAGATTCCAGTTTACTTTGAGAAATTTCCCCAAATCTGCAATATCTAGAAAGTTTAATGAATTCGCAAATATTTTGATTAACATGGATGAATTCAATTGACTTTTTAAATAAATTATAAAAATAGTTTCATTTTTCTAAAGTTAAAATTTAAATTTGGTACACGTATAAAAAAAAATTAGGAACATTAAAACTTTAATAGCACTTTTGAATTTTTAAACAAAACAATTATACTTATACTAACCAAATTTGAATTTTTTACTTCCAGATGCTGAATCAGATAATATGTAATCCATAATCTTCCTAAAAACAACAATATCACAATGGACAGATATAGTCAATTCTCCCTCAGGCTCTGCATCTAAACAATCCTTGAAATAAGGCATACGATTTATCAGAATATCATATGGGCAAGAAAACTTTTCTTCAAGATTTTTGCAATCATCAATAACTCGTATACAAATTTCTTTCCTGAAATAAAAATTTACAATAAATAATTATAATTATAAAAAAGATACATTAATAAAATAAACAGATATAATTCCTAATTCATTTGTAAAATTTGTTTTTCTTAAGAACAGATACCTATAGTAGTTTTTGTAATTCCATAAATACACATTACTTAACTATACTATTCTTCTGCAAATATAACTTCATTAAAAAAATTAGGTTTTATTGAGTTTAAGTTTAACATAAGGTTTCCCTATTAGCAATTTCAGGTTTACTATGTTTCAATATTTTTATTTTAAAGTATGCAATTAAATGATTTACCTTTTCTAATGAATTTCTAAATTTTAGATACAGATGGAAAGTTATGTATGGGTAAATTTAATAGTATAACATTTTAATAGAATTGTAGTTCCTAATATATATTGTTTAAATCATTTCAGTTTCAAAGTAAAACAAATAATTCTTTAAAATATATTACAAAAAATTTTATTAAAAAATCTCAAAAGTACATTCATAATATATATGTTAAAGTTTATTCACAAGAAACATGAATTTAGGACAAATAAAATAGTTTTTATTATAATTAAAATCACACAATTATAGCTTGATCATGAGAGTTTCATATAATTAATAATTTTTGCAATATATCATATTTATTTTTGAAAAATGCAAAAGCAGAATTCGAAAAACATCAATAGCAAATAACAGTTTGAAAAACCACTTTTAATTAAGAAACAAATATCAAAATAAACCACAAAACGGATTTGACTTTGGAATAGTTTGCTACTTGCAAGGAACTTGTTAAGAATTGATAAAGGGCAAGAGAAATTGATTGTACTTATAAAAATACTTCCTCGAAAATTTGAAAATTATATAAAGATAATGCACTTTAAACAAAAATCAAAAAAAAATAAAATAAAAACATTACAGAATCTTAAAGCACCAAAATAATAGGATTACTTTTAGAATTAGTGAGAGGAATTTATGTTAAATTCTTTAACATCAACTGAAAATTTCTAAAAAAAATTTTAAACAAGTCAAAATAAACAGAGTTAAGATATTGAGAGTCAACTACCAAATTTCTATTTTGAAGTTTTACATTTTTCTTTTAAATTCAATACCTAGTTTGAAATAGTAATTTCTTAATCTTAAAAATATATACAGGTTAAATTTTTTTAAAGTTTCAAAGTTAATGATTTAAATATTTAAAACAATTTCTCACCCTATTTTTAATATAAAATTTAACTAAGATATTTTTAAATAAATATTAGAAAAAATTAATGAAATTAAAAATAACCACTCTTAAAACTGTAAATTTAAATGGTCTCTTAATATTTTTCTTCTAGGTTTGGTACAACAACAGCAACTATTAAATGTAAACCTTTTCCCCCGTCTATTCATTTTACACTGAATTATGAATCACTAACACAATTACCATTTTTCCTATGGTTCAAAATAGTCATTTATTTTCTTCAATGTGGCTTCTTATAATGGTTAAATACAATTTCAACAAATATTTTTATGAATTTCAAACAAAATAATAGAGTTTTTCATTTTAAAAATGAAAATATTAAGTTAAATTAATTTTACATTTTAGAGGAAATTTAAATCTTTTTGGGCAAGCTTCTTAAAAATATGTTGAGGGCAATAACTAAAAACATTTAATAAAGAATCCTTTACACATGTGATTTTAAAGAGTTCATTATACAATATTTTCCTATATGCAACTAAATAATGTTCTACAATAATAATATTATTCAATAATGAACATTAAACACTAGTTCAAATTAAAATTTTATTTATCAACATATTTCAGAATTTTGCGATAGTCAATAAAAAATAATTTAGTATACACATAATTAAATTAACTCTAAAGAAAAATTATCTTTTAAAATGAATTTTTCAATTCAATGGGGAAAAAAAATTGCTGCAATAATATATTTACCATTAATTTCCATAATGCTAACAAAATTTATGGTTTTTTCTTTTTAAAAAACCATTTTATTTTAAAGTGATTCCTTCAATTGCCAAATAGCATTATACATCCAGTTAGACAATAGAAACTTATAGTTCATGTTCAACATGAGTACAAGTTATTACTACTAATTCTTAGGAATATATTTTAATTTATTAAGTTAAAAATACAGAAAAAGAGCAATATATTATCAATGTCATATATTGTTAAAAAGTACTACAAATATATTTCTTGCATTTAAAAATATTATTCTTTACAAAAATTCTTTATATAAGATTATTTTTTTAATTTATTATTTAAAAAACAGTTATGGACTATAAGTTTACATGAATACATAAGAAAATTTATTTTATGAATTGAAATATAATTCATATACGGAAATCATCAATGCAAAATAAAAATAAAATTCTATGCACATTTATAAATGATTACCAAATAGATTTTTTGAACTGAAATTTCAATTCAGAACTATATGGGAACAAAAACTATAGATACAATTCGGTGATAGTAAATTGTAATGCAAGAAATTCTCCTTTTAATATTGTTTGAATCTGCCCAATATAAATTTACCCAAATTACATTTATACTGAAGATATACAAGTTAAATAAATGTTTATTCTTTTTTTATGAATGAAAAAGCATAAATTAGATTTTATTAACAAATGATGTATTTGTAAATATATCTAGATGATTGAATTTTGCAAATGATTTTTTGATGAAATTTGCAAAGTATTATAACAAGACTTTGAATTGTAATGAATTTTTGTTATATTCAGATTTACTTATAGCAAAATTACAATTAGATGTTTTAAAAATTCGACACTTTTAACTATTTCCTAAATATTTAGCATGCAATTTAATTTTAGTGTAACACAAAATTTACTGTAACGCTTTAAAAAGCAATAAACAAAATCAATGATGTAACAGCACACATAATTATGATAATTCTAGTTTTTTGATTTATTGGACAGTGCTGCTCACCTAAAAGAAACATCTGTTGTAATGCAATTTAGAATGGGAGAAATGAGCAATAAAGCTATATCAATAATGTAAATAATACATTTCTATGAAAATTCAAGTTTTTAAATGGGCAGTAGTGTCCACCTAAAGAAAAATCAGTCATAATAGAATATAGTACAGGAGAACAACTGGTCAATAAAGCTAAATCAATAACATAAAAACATACTTTTTATAAAAACTCAGTTTCTAATTAGCAATGATTACAATTCCTGATAAACTTTATATTTAGATCAAATATTTCTATACTTAATCAACTACATAAATTATAATATATAGCAGCAACTTTAATAGAATAACACATAAAGTAAAAGTATAATTATTATTTGCAGAAGAATTAAAATTAAAAAAACACAAATTTATGACCATCCATACATCTCATTAGGTACACACAAACCCAAATTTAAATTCTATTCAATTTGACAATAAAACTCCATTTTTTGATATCACAACTTCAAATCAACCTTTTTAGCATAAGTGTAAAAAAAATAATATATAGCAAAAGCTTCAAGGGTAACTATAACTCCAAACATATTTTCCCTATGCACACATTGGGTTATGTTATAAAATAGCAAGAATTCATTAAGCACAGTAATCTACAGGTTTAGTGCATTTGACACTCCAATTTGTTATATTCTTAAAGCCAGATTTAAGATACTATATTTTAATTAATAAATCATAGACCTAGACCCCCCTTAAAATAAACAAAAAAAAAAATTCATATTTGACTTGAAATTAAATTTCTAAAAGAAATTTAAAATGAACACTTTTATACAATTTCAAGTATTTAATAAATACCTTAACAAGATTTTTTTTTTTTTTTTTTTTTTTTGCATGTCTACTTGTGATACCATATTAATTTCGGTTACATAGCATTAATAAAAATAAATTGCACTAAAATAAGAGTAAGCATTTTGTATTTGAATAGTATGCATTTAAACCATTTCAATAGCTTGAAATAATAGAGAATGTTTGAAAAAATAAAGAATTCTAAGCAGGAAGTAAATTTTATAAAGAACATAGTAAAATTCTATTTCATTGATTTTCCTACCAACTAAAATTTTAATCAAGTAGTAAAGTGAAATGGATAATGGGAACATCAGATTTTACAATATTTGGTTTTTACTTAATCAAGCAATGGCATACACCTTTAAGAAAATCGTTTGTAGTGCTGCTGTACAGAAATTTACAAGATTTGTGGGTTACTGACGGATTAAGCATTGAGATTTTATAAAACGGAATGATTTATTTTTCTTCTCAGTTGCTGATAGTTCGACAATTTGACTAATCATAAAGTTTGAAAAAAAGTGAACAAACTACTAACTCTGAGAGAATTCTTTGCAAATTTCTGTCAAAAAGCATACATTGCTTTTGGCAGCAAGATTTAAAAACTTTTATAATAAAATTCTTCCCTTTAAATAATGGAATATGTCCAAAAATCAGAATCACACTAAACAAAAAGTTCCAATACCTGAAAACATGATCAAAAAATTTTCTATATTGCTTATAAATTTAATTTTTGATTTAAATTTTTCTGAACTAAAATTTCAATTCATTTCAATATTTTTCTTGTTAGAAATATATATATGTATCAGCAAACCATTATAAAAAATTATTTTCACAAATTTGCCGACCACATAAACTTTGAAGAAAAGTAATTTAAACACAAGATATATAGTTCAAAAAACATAACTAAAACAGTTTAAATATAAACTAAATAAGAACAGCAAAAGTATTTTGAAAATACTTTTTAATAATTATAAGACATTAAAATTAATTATGTCTTACATATATTCCCAAATGAATTTTTAAACTACTTAAATTTAAAGGTGAAACTATTGACTAAATTAAATAATTGTTTAGCACAGTACACCACATAAATAAATTATATTGACTTAATGAATAAAATATTTATTTTAAACTTTAAGAAGGGAAGTTTCAATTTCTTCATTTAATTATCCATTTTCTTTATTTTTTACTGTGTTCAGTTTTACAAACATAACAGCTTATAAAGAATTATTTTGGTTAGCAAGTGCTGTATTTAAAATAACATATTTTAATTTAAATATAATAAAAAAAAATCAGTTAACCAAATGAATTTTAAAACAAAACTCATGGTCTTAATTTTACAGAAATGATCATTAATTAAGCAAATAACTTTTAAATAATCTTCATAAACTAAAATCCATTATTGTATTGTTAGAAATAATTATTCTAGATTAATGTACTGTTAGAAATAATTTCTTGTCATGTAAGCAATTCATATACTTATAAAATAGCTCAATAATCTTTGGAAATTCTATGAAAAAATGAGTTTCTTTTTATCCCTTTTTTTGCTACTGTGACTTGAAATAATTAAATTAAGCAAAGCAGTTTTTTAGTAATTAATTACTTTCAGAATATAACTTTATATAGAAAGTAATCAAAATATTTTCTATGAAAATAAGTAATAAAATGAAATTATTGAATTCCAATGACTGTATATTTTTTAGTATAAAAAGCAAAAACTTAAAAGAAAGAAATTAAATACAGTTTATATTTTCAATAAATAATTTTTATGCGATTTTTTCATCAATAAATGGTAATATTTATCATAGTTTAGTGACATACTTTCCAGATGATGTTGATGCATCAGATGCTTCAGCAGAGATGCTTGATTCCAAATTTTTTGCTAAAATAGGAAGGAAAAAAAATTAAGTTATAATATAAAAAAATGTATAATATTAATTTTCCCACATTAAAAGAGGTTGATCATACAATAGAACATTCAGTATTACATTAAATCATTTAGCTGTGTGTTACGACATTAGATATAATAAAGTTTCTCAACATTTTTCTTAATATAATACATTAAATAATAAGATCAAAATACATTATGGTTCCATTGATATAATTTATAGTAATTACCAACTTTTGATGCAGAGTCACTACTTTTGTGACCAGTACTTCTTGCACTTGATGGTTTTCCACTTTTTTTGGGATTACGAGGTGAATGCTTGGTTGATTTTTTTAATGAAGCATTAGATGATGTAGACATGGCAAAATATGCTGGAATAATAAATACAGCCTATAATATCTACATAGTTTACATTGAGTATATAAATTCCATAACAATCTAAATGAATAAAATAAATTACAAACATAGAATAAATTGCTAATTGCAAATATATACTGTGTTAAAAATAATACTAAAAAATAAATATTCTTCAAAAATTTAATAATTTTATAAGTTACAGTTGTCATATAATCTAACATGTTGATTTCTGAGCTATTTTGATGACAAAGAAACATTGGCAAGATCATGCAATTGTGCCTAATGAATTCTTTTCTGGAAAAAGCTTATAAATTTAAATAATAAATCTAAATCTGATAAATAAAAAGTGTAAATGCACACATTAGAAAAATTAGGATTTTAAAAATGAAAGCATAAGAACATTAATTTTGTAAATGTAATTACAAATAAGGAAAAAATAAGAATAATTTTAAAAATGAAAATCTTAGAAAACTACTAACATGAATTATAATGCAAACATAGGAAAATTCACAAAAAATATATGAAAATAATAAAAAACAATTTAAATGTTATCCAGTAATTGTAAAAAAAAAAAAAAAAAAAAAAAAAAAAAACATAGGAACAGCATTTTTTTTTTAAAGTGTAAATGCAAATTTTAAAATACCCATTAAATTAACCATTAATTTAAAAATTTAACCATTAATTTTTTAATAAATAATAAAAATGCAATACACTAAAAAAGAATATGTCAACACAATTTTAAGCATTTAATACAGGAACAATTTTTTATTTACATTAATAAAAGAACAAAATAAAATTAGAAAATTTAATTATTCAAAGGATCATGAAATCCATAGAACACATTAAAAAAAAAAATTCATACAAACTATCATGGCAAAAATTCTAAAGAAAATCTGAAAATGGAACAAAATTTTCTTACGATGACATAAATACTAGGGTTATCAAAATAGAATTATTTCCTAAT
>JAPDSC010052771.1:0-16828 GCA_026290005.1 Latrodectus geometricus | reverse complement strand
AATTCATCTGATGAAATTTTGAAAAAAATTGTTGATTTTCTGGTTTATTACATCTATTCCACAATAGGTGGTGTGCGTGTATACAAATCAATTTGATTCGCAAGTGAATGTTAAAAATGACATTTCAGAAATTATCAGTGAATTGCTCCACATATTATACTTGCTGCCTACAATTTCAATTTTTAAACTTTTTTTTTCCCAACGGCGTACACTTGGGTGATCAACCTTTCGCCACAACAAGGCCGGAAACTGGTATTAATTTATCGTTACTCGGTGGGTACCTGTGAACCAAATCACGGAGGCTAGTAGCATCACCCATGTCACACCACCACAAACCCGTTGATAGGGTGGGTCACGTTCATTCATCATCTCAGGAAAGGACAAGAAACACAGAGAAAGTATATCCATGCCGGAGCCGGAATTCGAACACCAGGTCTTCCGTATCCGTAGTCAAGTACGCTGACCACTAGACAGGATGGGCGGCTCAATTTTTAGTGTGAAGTACTAAATACGAAGTGAGGCTGCAAGTCTATTGATTCTGTGGTGTCATTTATCCAACAGAACTCCTGAATTCATTCGATTTATTCCACTATAGAATACACAGCGGAAGTTCCAAACTCTTGGATTTGATATACTCACCTATCAACAAGAGCTTAATGATCTTGAGCAACAATTGGGTGACACCTGTGTCGATATTCTCCTCTCCACATCTACGCCACACTAGATGAGAACTTTGTATAGCACACTTTAATATGGATTTATCCCCATTCCACAAAACACCAGCAGCCCAGTACGGCATATGCCAATGCAAATGTTGCTACACTTTGGTAATCTTACGGGAAACCACTGGGGCTGGGTCTACAATGATACAAGAATTTTGGTTGAAGACATGACGAACTAGTTTGAGCTGCAACCAGGACACCTCATCCCAACAGACGGCCATTGAATTCGAAGCCTTACAGTGCAATTCTTTTTTGCAACAAGCACCAGGACATTCGCTACATGTGTGTGGACTAAATCTGAAGAATCCAAATAACAGCTGTATGTGGTCAGCACATGGTTCTAAAGCCTTATGCTTTATTATGTTGTCATCCTAAACTCTAACCGAACTATAATGTGTTGGGCACTGCATGACCCAATACAAGGCTTTAAGTCTCACCATTGTAAATCTTTCATTCTTATTAACGTGCTGGGGTGGTGGCACAGATTGGGCACCACCTTCTGAGGGTGCTGCTAGTTCTCGATGGTAATGAGTGGACTAAACTCGATCACCGAATGGTACAGTACGGTGTCCTCTCTTATCTTTTATGTATGTATGTAATGTGAGCCACACACAGAAAAAACAAAGATATATATTATTTACAATAGATAGAATTAGAACTATACTTCAAAATACCGGATGATCCAAAGGTCAAGACGAACTTTAAAGTGAATAATTCGAAAACGAATCTAGTTACAAAAATAGGTTGCTCTAAGCGGATAGAAAAGAAACTGGGTTTTGAGTGGCAACGAATAAAAAAATAGTTTTGTTGATGACAAACAGATGGCGCTGTCATATTTTTAAAATAGGATAATGGAAATCAACAAACCAGACAAAAAAAAAGCAATTACAGCAGGTGATAGTAGTTGAAGCTTACATACATCGAAATGCTGTCCATAGTTGAGAGAAATCCCTCTTAGTTAAACTGTATTATGAGAATTAGGAAAGTGGCATTGCGAGCCTGTCGCGACATGAAGAAGGATGCGCGAGGACCAATAACGACTTCTGAATTGAACAAAATGTTGAAGAAATTTGAAGCTACAAGCTCCTTGACATCACATTTAAAAAGTGGGCGTCCCTCAACAACCGCTGCTGGAGTAGACGGTGCAATCCATGTAGACGGGTTCTGCACATGGGAAGTGCAGAGCTCGAGTTGTTTCGAGGCAGATAGGATTGTCTTATGATAGTGTCTGGAGAGCACTGCGAATAACTCTGAAACGGTATCCCTACAAGTTGCAATGTAACCAAGAACTGAAACCTCCTGACCTCGAATGTAGCCGAGATTTTGCTAATTTGGTATTCACTAAGATGGACAAGCAGCACGACTGGCTTCACACTGTGCTTTAGAGAAATGAAGCGCCCACAATTGTCCAGTGTGGACCACAGAAAATCCACTTGCATTTGTTGATGTACCCTTGCAGCCTAAAGTCTAAAGTGAAAGCCTGGTGTGATTTCACTGGTGATTTCATAATTGGTCCATTCTTTCTCGAGGAGGTCACACACGCGGGTTTCAAAATACTTAATGTCACTGGTTAATGATATGCAAAACTGTTGCAGAACAACAATATTCCTGAATTGTAAGCGCGACAATGACTTCAAACAGCCACTTTTATGCAAGATGGAGCCCCTCCTCATATTGATCTGCCTGTGTAACGTCTGCTACGCTCAACATTTGAGGAGAATCGCATTATCAGTCGCAATTCATTGCTCCAAGCTCTCCCGATCTGACACCCTGTGACTTTTGACTTTATGGGGATTCTTGAAGTGAAAAGTGTACCGTGACTATCGGCATCACTAGCAGCACTGAAAGATGCCATCCACCAAAATGTGCTAGCCATAACTCAAAAAATGCTACTAAATGCTGTGAACGGTGTGGTGACTCGTTTCAAAGCTGTACTTTTGAACGATGGAAAGCTTATTAAACATTTACTGTCGTATTAATTAACTTTAATTAAGTTAACTTGTACATTGTCAACAGTTTTTTATTTGTAAATCATCTTTTGGTTAAACAAAACACTATAACGCCATCTGTTGGCCAGCAAGACTATTTTTTTTTATTTGTTGTCACACATAACCCGGTTTCTTTTCCATCTGTTTGTTGCAAACCGTGTCCTTGTAACTGGATTGGTTTTTCAAATATTCACTTTTAAAGTTCGTCCTGGTTTTTGGATCACCCTGTACTTTCTATATGGACATGAAAAAGTTTCAAGAACTGCAAATTGAATCTTATAAGGCGAATTTCCGAGGTCATGGTGGCCTTGTTGGTTAGGCCATCGTTCTCATTATCAGGAGGTAGTGAGTTCGAATCCAGACTTATCCGAAGATCCGGCATGTTTACTAAAGGTGATTGGGGTACATTAAATAGCTCGTGGTCACAGTATCCTCCGTGTAAATTGATACCGTTGGGGGTAGCAGGTCAAGTCTAAAGACGAGGGGGGTGCTTCTACTAACTCCCTGTTTCTAAACCACAAGGATAACTACAAGGACTCACTTTTGAGGTCACGGTGGCACTCCCATTGGTTCTACCATTGTATAAAAGGGATCATCCCCTGTTATGCTGAAAAATTGTAATAGTAAAATACTAGTAGCTATCACTGTGATTGGATAATAAGAAACTCGCTGAAAGGTTGTCATTTATATTTGAATGATGTCTTCTGTTAACTTAAACTTCTTATTACGTTAGAGGGATAAATATAATAAAAAGTAAAAATATTAGAAAAGCTAAGCTGTGTATGAACTTAAATAGTCATGAATAAATTATGAACAGTTAATTCACCTTGAAGTTTCTTGTTGTACATTATATTGTAGAATTTGATATCTTTTCCATGCAGATTTTACCTTATACACCAT
This sequence comes from Latrodectus geometricus, assembly GCA_026290005.1. Classification (NCBI taxonomy): domain Eukaryota; kingdom Metazoa; phylum Arthropoda; class Arachnida; order Araneae; family Theridiidae; genus Latrodectus; species Latrodectus geometricus. The sequence continues at coordinate 13,218 of JAPDSC010052771.1, read as the reverse complement.
TAAAAATAAGAAGTCAATTATTTTATGCTCACCATTTTGCTTTTAAAATAATGAGCCATGTAATATTTTGAAAATTGTTTTCAATGATTTAATTTAAAATGAAATTGTTACCTTGATTAACATATTTTAAAATTACCTAATAAGCACCTAAAACTAACATTTTAGGATTATGACTTTTGTTGGCTTTTGATTTTATATAATTTTTATTGACAAAGTTAGGTGAATAATTAAAAGTAAGAGGCCTATTATTTTATATTCGCCGTTTTGCTTTTAAAATAAGCCCCATGCAATATTTTGAAAATTATTTTCAATAATTTAATTTAAAATAACTTGTTACCTATTCTGATTAATGTATTTTAAAATAACTTCCGAATAAATACCTAAAACTAATATTTTAGGGGTATGACTCTTTTTTTGCTTTTGATTTTTATCAAATTATAATAAACAAAGTAAAATGGATAATTTTATGGGAGCGTTTGAAAATGTGTATATATCATTCACGATGACTGAAATTTCTTTATAACTTTTTCTTATTCGCAATATTAAAACTTCGGAGTATTTTGGTGTTTAATTTTATATATTTTAAAAAGCAGTAGTGACCGTTTAGAGCAACATAAAACATGCAATTCAACAAAACTGCTGGAATAAATACTACTTGTGAGTTTGCTCTTGCGTGTCATGAGAAATTAGAGGAAAATCCACCCCCGAAATTTCCCGCTAAAAATCAATTAAATTCTTAGAAGCGGCAGACTCTTATTTAATATAATTTCTCAGAAATGAAACTTAAAATCAATAGTTTTGCTCTGAAAATTTCACTGCATGCCATTTGGAACAAAACTATCGGCTGTGTTCCAAGACTAGAATGACAAACATAATTCTTTAAGCATGATTCAAATACTAAATTTATATTTTTACAAAAAAGTAAATCCTTACTTTTTTATAAGTGATTACGTATTCAGTACTCAGGATATATAATATATGCAGAGAGATAAATGCCAGATCAGATGTCAATATCGTCTTTTGAATGAGATTTCATGGTTACGAATTATTAGAAAAGAATCATATCGTTCTATTGGTATTTTTTAACCATAAAGTGGTTATTTCTTTCGTTACTGGTGAGATCATGTGTCCGTCACTTTATTTTACTTATAATGGGTCTGTGAGTTAAACTAATAATCGTTTTCACCCATAATGTTGAATATACAATTTTGTCCACCACTCAAAAATAAGTCAATTTTTCAGTGACATTAGCTCCTCAGTGAACAGTTGGAAAGAAAATGTTGGCCACTATCTAAGTGGGATGGGTTATTTTATACATTATTGGAGATTTGTCTCCCTCGATACCGCTATTAAAAATAAATAAGAATTCATCATTAAGTAAAGATTTATTTATTTCATGTAGCATGTAAAACACATTCAATATTAAAATTTGATTGTTTATGCAAGCAATAAATAAATCATAACATCCACTTTATGGTTAATTTAAATCAGCAAGGATGATTTAAATTTTCAATATATATTTTTTTGTTTGAATTTAGATTGTTGTATTTATTTTTGTTTATTTACAAATAAAACATGTCAACACAACGCTAAGAATAAATACCCTGTGTTTATTTTTGGCAAATATTTTAAAGTAACGAAACTTATTTCGCTATAAGAAAAAAGATAAGCAATAACTAATTGAATATTTTCAAAAACATTCCTAAAAACAGCATGTCTGATATTAAAAAATTTAAATAAAGGTATTTTTTTGTACTAATAATTTTAGTTCATAAACGAATACATGTAAATTACCGAAGAGTGGTATTTGCAAAAAATCTGTATGTAAACAACATTAATGGTTTTTATTTCTTTTTGTTTATCCTATCCTTGTAATATCCATAAAAGAAAAATCGCCAAATTTGGTTACGTTAAAATAAAATATAATATTTTCTGACGTCAATCTGAGTAAAAGCTTTAATGAGGTCATCACACTTATCATTTTAGTTCGTAAATATTCAGCTTTTATTCATGTGTGCGTATAAGAAGCCCAGAGGACATATATAATCTAACAACCTTGAGGAAGAAGAACATGCACATCCCTTATTGTATAACGGTGGCTGGGATCGAACGACAGACCTTCCACTCCAAAAAGCATGTTAGTACTAAGCAAAAGATTTCAGATGCTTACAGGGTTTGTTCATACATATTACGTTTCCGGCTCCCTTTTTTTGACGATAATAAAAGCCGCTAAACACAGATTATCTCCTTATTATTTTGAACTATGGTCAAGTTACGAAGTCGACACCTGAGCATGAATCTTCCCTCTCATTGTGGACATAGCAATCATGACTTATTCTATGTTTTTCCCTTGCCTATACTGAACACGTCGGATCTTTGATTGAATTATGTATTGAACTCATGACCTCCCGGTCTCAAGTGTGGAGACTTCTTTAAAATCAGGCCTCAACATCTTCTGCAGGAAGAAATAGAATAATATATCAATATTTTAGATGCTTGTATATTTTTATGACTTTCGTGAATATAGCCAAAAAGTACCAGCGTATCGAATCGTCATATGACATACGCCATTTATTTTTTCTTCTGACTTCGTAAACAATTTTCGTTACTTCTTACCCTTCTTTTCTACACTAGATTTTTTTAAATTTTTTTACTTACCTGCTCCTTTAAATGATGGAGGAGCTATTGGATAAATGAACTCTGTCCTTTGGTTCGAAAGTTTGAGAGTTGAATTCCCACTTCAAGTGTGTATTATTGGTTATCTCTTAACCGTCTATCATTCACTCTTTAAAATGTACATGTGCAAAGAACTAGAGAAGAACAAGTTAAAATTTTAAAAGGTTTTTACAATGTTTAACTCACTAACAGCGGAAGAAAATGCTGTATCATTCTTCTAAGAAAAAGAAATTTTACCTTCCTTACTACAGTAAAAGTATTCTTGTAATAACTAAAACCGAGACCTCTATGTATTTTGTAAGCAAATTATAATCCACGTTGATTCATCATTAATGGACTTAAAAGTAAACAAATGTCATATTTTCTTATAACACATTTCCATAATGTGAAACATTAGTTTGGGGTAAAAGTTATCCATTATTTTTTCGGTAGACGTCTGTAGTGATCGATATCTCGTGAGGTATCTATCAAACAATTTCAGATTTATGCTCGTTGGAAAGGTGACATTTGACACTAAAATATTCTCTTGCGGTTTTTGTTTGATTCATTCAGTTACGAGTACAGGGTTTTAAAAATAGAAGACAACAAACAGAAAATTCGATACATTTTAGTTTTTCTCTTGTAACGGCGAAAATGCTAACCAGGTGGCTAAAATTGTGAAAGGTGTTTATCGTCCTATATATGACTGTAACAACCAGTTACGCACAATTTTGGCTTCGTCGATTCCGTTTGGGTATTTTTGATGTTAGTGATGTACCTCCCATGTGGATACAGCATCGTCGAAAATGTCTATAAAATATCAAAAATGATCAAACTTGACAACATGTCAGCAGAAAATCTACATGAAAACTGTTTTAAACCTTTTTACAAAGCGAATCTGAAAGAAGTTACAAAAAGTTCACGTAAAAATAATGGATTTCTTTTTCCCCAACCTAATATTATTTTGAAAAAGTGCTAAACGCATCATGAAATCCATTAAGAGAAAATTTCCTTTTAACTAAAAATACATTTTTGATACAAAATAAACAGGAGAATAGAAGGAATAAAAAGAATGAAGCAACAATACACATTAAAAAAATATATTTTTGTGACAATCATGTCACAACACCGTCTCTAAAACATGTTTTTCTCTGTTCTCTTTCTTCCAAACAATATTTTTAGTATGTATTCATCAACAGGATGGCAATGTTAAAAAAAAAACATTGATTTTGAAATTTGTATGCTGTGTAAGTTGTAAAACAGTGGTTTAACATTAAAAAAAAAAAAAAAACTACACATTAGTAAATTAATTTAATTTCCAGATTACAGAGACTGTTTCCACATTTTTCTCAGACGATTTCATTTCTCCCTTTAAAAAAAAAATCGTCTGCACGGAAAATTTTATTTTCACAACACTTTTGAAAGTTTTATTTATCGTCTGTGATATTTAAGATTTTTGTTTACAAACAGAATGGCGTTTTTAAAGAAGGAAAGAATGGAATACACGTATGCTCTTTTTGTGAAGAGGGTTATTCTTGGGACATATTTAGTAACTCAGAAATGTTGTAAAAGCCATGGTTTTTTATGTCTGGAGCCATGGCAGAAAATATCGAAATAGTATAGAATAAATCGTCATTGTCTGTCATCGAAAAGGAAAATTCTTCAATCTACTCATCAAAAGAAAAATTGGAAAACTGAGATTTTTAATGCTAAAAGGAAACTCTCAAATAAAAGGTATGTTGAAAATCCTCAGTTTCAACTGTAAATAAAATTGTTTACGACAATTTGAATCTTATAATGGCCAATAATAAAGTCTATCGTTTTTCTCAACGTCAGAGCCATTAATGTAAAACATGTTCTTTGTAAAAAAAATTTATTCAGAGGAAAATGTGGACAAATATCGTAATTAATAGAGCTTGAGTCTATTTAAGTGAGTGCAATAAAAAATTTCAATGTATTACAACAAAAGAGACGAAAACAATTATACTGCATGGTAAAGCATCAAAAAAAAATTTTCTAAATGCCGTTGATTTTTCATGAAAAAAACAAGATAGAAGTAAGAAAAACTGAAAATTAACGAAAATTTCAAAATTATTTCTAAATGGCATATATATTTTAACTTTGATTCAAAATATGAATTCTAGATTTTGTTACCCATAATTCCGTCAATCCAAAGAACAAGACAAAGTAAGTAACAACACATCATAATAAACCATTGTCTTTCTAGTAAACACTGGAACAAAAAAAGAAATTAAAACACCATTTACTGATACTCTTTAACAAATCTTCTAATGTTATGGTTATACAAGATCACATATCCCTGCCCCTAACCTTGAGTTGAGCTGTACTAATTTGTAGCAGCAGCGGGGGAAATCTTTGCCAATTAAAAGCAGGGGTCATTCAGAAGACCCCTGAAATAACATTTCACTTGGAGGGCATTAGGGCTACGAACTATTTAGCACGCCGTAGTTACCTTTACTGAACATGACGGATCCTCAGTTAAGCCTGATTTGAACTCACTACCTACCGATCTTGAGAATGAGGCCCTTAACCACCAAGCCACAGAGGCACCAAATCTTCTAAAGGACTTTTGTGTATTCGGACTCTTGAAATACACAAATGCCAATTAACAACGCTTAGTGGACTTTGAAAAGAGGAAGAGAAAATATATTACCAAAAAATTTTATTTTATGATGAATGATGAACAGAGTGCTTTACTATCATATAAACTGAACACAAAATATTAAATACAAAATCAGCTAAAAATGTTCGAACCGTCTCTGTGTACATTTTCATTGTAATTTTGATCAGCTTTTATTCAAAGCACAGCTATCCAAACTCTGCACACGCACATCTTTTGTCAGAGAATGGAAAACATGTTTTTATGAGAAATTAAAATCTTGGGACATTTTTTGGTTTTTTTGATTGAATGTGGTAAAATTCTGCTGTGAAAAATTGATCTGAAAGTGTGTTTGGCAATTTTAAATTAGCATGATTTATTAAAAAGAATTAGAGGTTTACAAAAAATTTTTATAAATTAAAAATTGCCAGGCAAAAAAATTTGTTCCAAATAGTTATAAAAAATTCGAAGTATGTATACTGGCCATTAAAATTGCTACACCAAGAAGGCGACATGCTACAGACGTTAAATTTATACGAAAGGAAGAAGGTGCTGTCATATGCAAATGATTAGCTTTTCAGCGCATTCAGACAAAGCAGGTGTCAGTAGAGACACTTACATTGTGTTTAAATGAGGAAATTAAACACAATGTAAGTGTTGTCAAATACAATTTGTGTATGAGCTGGTTCCTCATACACAAATTGCATTTGAACGTTGTTTCCTGGTGAAAAGTTATTCTGATGCCTCGTGTAAGAAAGAGAAATGCGTACCAGCACGTTTCTGACTTTGATAAACGTCGAATTGTAGCGTACCGGGATTGCGGTTTATCTTATCGCAGTATTGCTGCTCGCGTCGGTCGAGATCCAATGACTGTTAGCAGAATATGGAATCGATGGGTTCAGGACGTTAATATGAAACGCCATGAGGGTTCTCAACGGCCACCTATCACTAGCAGCCGAGAAGACAGGCATATTATCCGCATGGCCGTAATGGATCGTGCAACCACGTCACGAGCCGTGAGTCAAGAAACGGGGTCGTTTGGAAGACAACAAGTGTCTGCACGAACAGTTCAACGACGTTTGCAGCAGCATGGACTCTCAGCTCGGAGACCATGGCTGCGGCTTCCCTTGACGCTGCGTCATAGACAAGAGCGCCATCAATGGTGTGATCAACGATGAACTTGGGCGCACGAATGGCGAGACGTCATCTTTTCAGATGAATCCAGGTTCTGTGTACAGCATCATGATGGTCGCATCCGTGTATGGCGGCATCGTGGCGAACGCACATTGGCAGCGTGCATTCGTCATCGTCATACTGGCCCATCACATCACCTGGCGTGATGGTATGGGGTGCCATTGTATACACGTCTCGGTCACCTCTTGTTCGGATTGACGGTGCTTTGAACAGTGCACGTTACATTTCTGGTGTGTTACGATCCGGGGCTCTACCCTTTATTCGAGCCCTGAAAAACCCAACGATTCAGCAGGATAATACCCGACCGCATGTTTCCGGTATTGTACGGACCTTTCTTGAAACGGAATATGTTCGGCTGTTGCCCTGGCCAGCACGTTCTCCAGATCTTTTACCAATTGAAAACGTCTGGTCAATGGTTGCGGAGCGACTGCTTCGTCACCAAACGCCAGTCACTACAGTTGATGAACTGTGGCATCGTGTTGAAGCTGCATGGGCATCTTTACCTGTACATGCAATCCAATCTCTGTTTGACTCAATGCCCAGGCGTATAACTGCTGTTATTACTGCCAGAGGTGGTTGTTCTGGGTACTGATTTCTCAGGATCTGTCCAGCCAAATTTTTTGAAAATTTAATCACTTGTTATTTCTAGTATAATATATTTGTCCAATAAATATAATTTTGTTATCTGCATTTCTTCCTGGTGTAGCAATTTTAATGGCCAGTAGTATATATATATATATATATATATATATATATATATATATATATATATTGCTTGTGGTACTCAAATTGCACAACACCAAGAAAGACAAGAGATATCACAACAAAATTTATTTTATAGATAACATGTTGACCAAGTATCACATGATTAAATTCAAACTTCTGTGAAGTGTAGTTCCTGCCAAAATCTGTAGCCAGAGTAGCCACCATTGTTGGAGATAACCACAACCACACGCCTCGGCATTGATTCAATGAGACTTTAAATGTGTTCTTGGGGTACAGCTGATTAAGCAGCTTCCACAAATTGCCAAAGTTGATCTGATGGGGCAGCTGGGGATATAATCTGGATCAATCATTGAACAACCATGGACCACATGTTTTTTATAGGTGAAAGATCCCGAGAGCGAGCGAGCCAGCCAGGGAAGCAATTTAATCTAGTGATTGTTAAAAACCCCAGGACAATGCGTGACAAGTGTGGTCGCGCATTATCCTGTTGAAATATGGCTGTAGGCAAGTTCTGACGGTTAGGAAGAACAACTGACTCAACTCTTCGGAGATGTAGTGCTGGCTGTTTAAAGTACTGGCAATGTGTATTATACGAGTACTTTATGGGGCAGTACTGGAATATCTAGTACTGCCCCATAAAAATAATACCCGGTGCAGGACCAATGTGGCAATGCATAAGGCAACTGTTCAGCATTCTCTCTCCACAGTATCTCTAGACTCGAATGTGATCATCATGGTGTTGGAGACAGAAGCGTAACTTGTCAGTAAACATAATTTCATTCCAGTCTGCTGTCCATATCCTTCTTTTATCGCACTATTGGCGGCTGAGACGTCTGTGGTTCTGCGTCAAGGGTAGACGAAGCAATGGACCTCTTGCGGGCAGAACACTCTGCTGTAAACAGCGTCGAATGGTACAAGCAGACATTGGATGATATGTTACAGACTGAATGTGCTGTACAATAGTTCATGATGTAGCTGAGCGATCCGTCACTATCGTGCACACAATTTTCCTGTCACGTGAAGTGGTGCACTGAGATGGATGCGATCGAACATGTCGGTCCGTCTTACTCTCCTGCATCCAACAATCACATATCCGCATTACAGTTTCTTGGTTTCGTCCAACACGACTACCGATTTCCCTGAAAGATAATCCAACATCTCGGTAGATAGGTCACTATCCTTCCTCTGTCGGTGTCGGATACTTGATCAAAATATGATCACTGTTTTCTACGAAACAGAATTAATCGTTGTTTAAAAAAAAAAAAAATTGTTTAAATTGAAATTGTCGAAATCTCTAAGCCTTAATTAGCGCCACAAACACACGTGATGTGCGTCTGAACTGAAATCCTAATCATTTGTATATTTCAGCTCTACTAATCATGTTTTAAATTTAATTTTACTTGCATGCTTCCTTCAGGGTGTTACATTTACGGTGTCCAACAGTCCATATATACGAAGATTGCTTAATATTTTGAAAATATAAATAAACCAGTTAGATAAGACCATTTAAATATAATCTAATTAAATAGAATCTATATTATTTGTAATAACATCAAAAAACAATCTACTTAACAATGGTTACTAAACACAAGTAGAGAATTGCTTATAAGAGGCGTAATTATGTAGTCCTTGAATGTCCTATAAGAAGCTTGACACAGTCTTTCAACTTATGTTTTTATTTTACTTCTTGTATTTCTTTGCAAGTTTGCCAGTATGGAATCTAGTATCATACTTTGGCAACTTTGAATTTGAATTTTTATTCTTTTTTTTTTTTACGTTTTTTATTTATTTGTAATTTTCAGATTTGAAATTTGCTATTTTTGGAAACTATAAATTTGGTATATTAGGTTGGGGAAAAAGTAATCCATTATTTTTTCGATAGACATCTGTAGTGATCGCTATCTCGTAAGGTATATATCAAACAATTTCAGATGTATGCTCGTTGGAAAGGTGACATTTGACACTAAAATATCCTCTTGCGGTTTTTTGTTTGATTCATTCAGTTTCGAGTACAAGGTTTCAAAAATGGAAGACAACAAACAGAAAATTCGATACATTTTCGTTTTTCTCTTGTAACGGCGAAAAAGATAGCCGGGTGGCTAAAATTGTGAAAGGTGTTTATCGTCCTATATAAGACTGTCACAACCAGTTACGTACAATTTTGGTTTCGTCGATTCCATTCGGGTATGTTTGATGTTAGAGATGCACCTCGCATGTGGTTACAGCATCGTCGAAAATGTCTGTAAAATATCAAAAATGGTTGAAGTTAACCGCAAGTCAGCAGTAGTAAGGCGCAAGACCTAAAAATTTGCATGAAAACTGTTTTAAACCTTTTTACAAAGCGAATCCAAAAGAAATTACATAAAGTTAACGTGAAAATAATGGATTTCTTTTTCCCCAAACTAATATTTCTTTAACTCTATTTCTTGAGTTAACTTTTTCGGTATGGCTTTGGGATGTAATGGCGTGATTTAGACATTCGCTTTCAGCCATTGTAGAAAAGACATACTTCGTGTCATCATTGTCAACAACCCCTGATGAATCTAGCCTTGTTGGTATTTGATTTAAATTGATTTATTAGGATTCTTTCAGTTATTTCCTTTTGATCTGTATAATTATTTCAATTTCACTTTGAAATAATTATACAGATCAAAAGGAAATAATTGAAAGAATCCTAATAAATCAATTATATTGGTTATATATATTCTGTCCTATATGTATATGGCTATCAAAATGAGGGACACCTATAAATGTATAAAAAAATACTTAACGTTGGTTAATATTTTAATTTAGCCATTGTTCTATTCAATTTTGCATTAAACTTCCATAGTAAGTTATATAAATATATACGTCTACTGTCACAAATCATTTATTCTACAAAAAAGTTTCTTTTATATTTTATTATTTTTTAAGACAAAAAGTGTATTTGTGTAGGGAAAATTCATTAGGGTAAAAGTTGTGAACACATTGAGATTTTCATTGGAAAAAGATATCAGATGGGCAGTATAGAATAAAAAAACAAAATTGCATTTTAGTACTTAACCCTTCTTTGCATGATTTTTTTCTTTATTGGTGAAAAAAATCAAGTTGATATAATTCCTGTTCAAAATTAAAGGAATAATGGTTAAAAAAAAATCTTAGTATATATTTATAGTATAAATTTAGCAAAAAACAATATGCTAAAAATTTCCATCATCATCCAAAATTAGATCATTAGCTTAGTACTAAATAGAAATAAAAGAGGAAAATAACAGAAACACGTGTTATAAACCTTTCTTCCACTCATTTTCAATTTTTTAGCAATAGAAACTCTAATATAATAAAACAAAATTATAAACGAAATCATACGTTTATTGCTACTACAACAAACAGCGGAATGAGACAACTTTAAGCACTGATAATGACACTTGTTTATTTTTGACAGCTATGTTTCTTTTTATGCAATGGACATTAAAAAGGTATCCAAACACGATCAACTTAAAGTGAACTTGTTCTTTTATATAATTTTTGGGCATTATAGGTTATGATGGAAATTTCCACCATTATGCAAAGAAGGGTTAAGCTTTGTTCGGTATTTTGATTTCGAATATTTCATATTTGAGAACAAAGAGTCGCAATTGTGTGTTGTTGCACAATATGAATAAATTTTTAGCGCACATTTCCTCAAAATAGGATACTTATTTTCATCGACTAAGCTCCAAAACATTTTATCATTACTATGTGCTTTTAAAATGATATCACTTTTCAAGTTTATTATTTCTAATTCTAGGTCTTCGACATTACGAAGCTCGAAATACACTGAGACAGTTTCAAGGGCATTATCTTCAGTAACATTGAATGGATTTATGAAAAATCTTGTCAATATAGATGAAACAATATAGATGTTCTCATTCAGAAATCCGAGGTCGATTAGCCAATCCTTATTTTCTAATAGCTCATAAAATTTGCCTCTTGATGCAATAAATTCCTTTATTTGTGGCAAAAGGATGATAAACCGCTCAAATATTTTACCTCTGCTCAGCCATCTCACTTCAGTATGTAAAAGAAGATCTGTGAACTGAACGTCCTCATCTTCTAAAAGTAATTTAAACAATTTGTGTTGCATTGCTCCCGATCTTATGGAATCAATAATTTTTGTTACTATCGTAAATAAGTGTTGAAAACCGATTGTTTTTGCGCGTAACATTTCCTGGTGTATGAGGCAATGATCAGAAATAAAGTTTCGGGAATAAGGAATCCTGTCTACATAAGGCAATAAATCCTTTTTCTTACCAGTCATCGCTGGTGCCCCGTCTGTTGTAATTGACGATAACTTTTGTGTACAGGTAATTTTACATCTGTTACATACTTTTTAATAGTAGAAAAGATATCTTCTCCTCTGGTGCTTCCATTTAATGGCAGAACTTTAAGGAATTCTTCTTTTGAAAAATCAGAAAATACCATCTTCATGCAAATTGCTAATTGTGATATATTTGTCACGTCTGACAATTCATCTATCTGAAGCGAAAAAAAAAATTCCATATTATTTGCTAATTTTACCTCCAAATTCTCCGCAATTACTTCAATTCTTCTAGTAACAGTTCGTGCTGATAATTGCAACGTGTTTATAGCTGAAACTATTTCTCTTTGAATTCTTCAAAAAGTGAATCAGCAGCTTCTAACACTGCTTCTTTCACTAATTCTCCATTTGTAAATGGTTTTTTATTCTTAGCTAGAAAATGCAATATTTTATATGACGCGATCATTGCTGCTTTATGTTGCTACAATGGTTTAGTAAAAACAACTTTGCTGGTTAGTCATTGAAGATTTTAAAGAAATAATTTTTTTCTTCTAATTTCAGAGTTCATTGGATAGTCACTATCAAAATTGGTATGAACGGTCTTAAAATGTCGTTCAATATTACTTTTCTTGGGAATCGCAACACTTCGTTTTGTAATCAACGAAACAATATAGATGTTCCCATTCATCGTTAAAATAGTATGTTCTTTTTCTTTTACATTTATCCATGAAGGGTTTTGAAAGAAAAGAATTATTTCGGATTACTTGGTAGTTTTAAATGCACGGTCTGCGCGTGGTCTAATCGAAATACGATCACACACTAACAAAAAATATTATTAGATACGGTCAAGGTTAGCAAACTGCTAATCTGTGCACAATCCTAAACTCAACTGATTACTTGCTGTATATCGCCGTTTGACAAGAATAAGTAAATGTTTCTGGCTATCATACATTTACATTAGTCCAACGAGGGCGCAAAAAAAAAAAAAAAAATAGATCGGGGGCGCAAAGTTGCCCGCGGTCGCCGCGTTGCCTAGTTCTGTAATAGACTATAATAAGAGAATAATAATGTGCCGGTTGCTGTATCTATGTAGCTTGTTTGTTAGTTTTTAGCTGCTAATTTTTCAGCATAATATTCTTATTATGCCGATAGTTAAGCTGCTAAACACAGCCAATTGCCTTGTAATTTTGAACACCGGTCAAGTGACGTGGTCGACGCCTGAGTTTGCATCCACCTCTCCCCAGCGCCCACACATATGAAAAATATTGAGTCAACAATATATTTTACGTGCTAAAAACAATAAACAAGCGTAATCCTTGAGTATAGTGGAGCTGTATCGAGTCCATGGATCTGTTCATCCTAAAAATGACCAAAACCTGTAGTGGGTTGCCATTAAGATCCCGCTTGGATAATCTCAGATAAATCAGATATGGACAAGACAAGCTTATCTGTATTTTTTATAAATTCCCTAATCATCAAATCTCCAAATAATATGCCATCCTATTTACAACAAGAGTATCAAACAGCTTACATATATTTCTTCAGGCTACACAATTGACAAACTATATTTTTATAGACTTTAGCAGTTTTCTTGGTAAATTTTCTATAATCGCCAAACTTGGCAACCGTTTTTATTTGGTGTGATTTCTTTTTCTTTGTCGTTTCCGGGTGAATATTTCCTGACAGCAAAATAGAAATTGAAGTCAACCATTTTGTTGATAGATGAGTTTATTTTATTTTATTT
>JAPDSC010052768.1:43806-58740 GCA_026290005.1 Latrodectus geometricus | reverse complement strand
ATTAAACAAAATTTAGTATTGCAGAAACTTCTTACCAGTGACACAAAAGTGATATATTTTTTAACATCTTGACTATTTTATAAAATTAGTTGTTTTGGAATCAATATTTACTGATAAAACTTTGATAAAATATCAATGTACAAAAATTAAAATATATAAAAAAATAGTTACCAGGCAAAGCAGTTCGACATACAAGATGGGTATATGCAAAGTATAATTTAGTTTCTAATCTAAAATACACTTCCACAGCATGGCGAGCTTTTTCACTGACATTTAAAAATAATTCAGCATCAGCAGAATCTATGATACCTCTTTGAGCAAGCTGAAAAAAATTCACACAAAAATAAATATCCTACACATTTCCAAAATGCTCAATCTGTATTTCATGAAAATGCAACTTAAAAACATTTCCTCTTTTAAACCATATATTTTGAACATTTAATTTCAAATTTTGATATTTTTAAGCATACAGCATATATAATTAAAAGAAATAACAGAAATTGAGGAATATTTTATTAACATAGTTTATAGAGAGTAAAATTTTAATATGTAAATCTTCAGTTAGTCATGTTTTGGAACAAATAACTGAGTTTCTATCTATTGATAGTAAACAAATGATATCAATTTTCATAGTATAATGGTTACTTAAATAAATACATATGTCTTTAAACAAATCAGAATATTTATATTATATTTGATTTAAAATAAATTTATTTATTATTACATTACATTTATTAATCATTCATTGCGATTAAAATTCATTAAAGGTTGTTTATACAAAAAAATTAAAGCAATAAAAAAGGTATTTTATTTCTAAATATTTTAAAAATATTTATATTTTTTTAATAACAAAGAAATGAACAAAAGGAATGATATGCCAGTAGAAATGATAAACGAATTTAAAAATCAACTGAATTATAAGAATTTTTCATAAAATACATTCTTAAATAAACCTTTTTTCTGTAAGGGATAGCAAAAAATCATTTCATTTTATCTATATTTTGATACAAAATAGTAAATAAAGAAAGTTCTGTTTAAAAAAAGAAGGCCTACTTTAGAATAAAAAAAATGCCTATTAAAAAAAAAAAAAAAAAAAAAAAAAAAGTAGTGTAATGTATATGAACCAGAAAAATTACAAATACCGTATTTTCTTGTATATAATCCGCAGCGGCATATTATCCGCACGGTCGTTTTTTTTTTGAGTAAAAGGGAAAAAAGCATAGTATAATCCATGGTAATTTAAAATATATATTTAAAAAAATAATTAATAATAATATAAATATTTAAAAAATATATATTTGCATCGTTTATATATATTTGCATCCGTAAATTATTTAAAAATATATATATTTACATCGTTGATATTTATTATGAAAAAAAATTAGATTACTTATAAACTGTGTATTTTTCACAGTTTTTTTATAGAGCACGTGTTTTGTTTTTCACTTTACATTATTAAGTTTGTCGCCATTTTTTTAAATTTGTTTTCGCTTTAGCTTTTAATTTAAAATCGGCTTTGTAACTCAAAAGTTTTCGCTTCCATATGACGATATACGAATTTGAATATTTTAAAAACGAAACAGCTCACGTCAACACAAATTGTAAAATGACGTCAGTGAATTTACAACTGTAAAATCTTTAGAGGGACCGAATTCGTTTTTGAACGTAATTGGACAAAGCCTATAATCACTTAAATAACTCGGGTGTTTCTTGGTATCACCTGTTATTTATTTTATGAAACACAAACAGTATTTCTTTCAAAACTTTCTTGTAAGCTTTTCTGATGGGGAATGTTTTTTAACAGATTATCTGCGGCGGTGTATAATACGCTCAACGAAATTCGGAACTTTTTTAACACATAATCCGTGGATTATATACAGGGAAATACGGTAGATACTTTGATTATCATATCAAAATAATATTTTCCTGGAAATAAATAAATATTTTATCACCTTACAAAAATTAAAATTTTTTTTTAGGTAAAACATTCAACAACATCTATACAATACAACATTAATCTATATACAAGAATACACACAATTATGTGTATATACATATATATATATACTGTATTTTCTAGTACATAATCCACAGCAACATATTATATGCAAAGCCTTCTTTGCTGAGTAAAAGAAAAAAATCACTGCATAATCTGAGGAAAATCTTTTTGTGAATGATCGAATATATACTACTAATAATGTAATGTCACACAAAATAAAAAATGCACAGTATGATTATATTATATTATATTGTACAGAAAAAATATTTATTATGGATAACATTTGATTGGAACTATGCATCAGAAAGTGTGATAAATTAAGATTAAAGCACCCAATTGATCATCAAGAGTGATAATTCCAGAATTCTAACAATTAACAATTTTTAGCTAACAACTTTTAAAATGAATTTACACATATTTCAGAAATAAAATATATTTTGTTATTAATTAAATGAAAGAAATTGATTATTTTTTAACTACACATTAAATAAATTTTTTCCTCACAGCCCATGCTTTGCTTTTCACCTAACATTAACAAATTTGTTGCAATTTTTTTTTTTTGCATTACCATAGTTTTAATTTAAAATCTGCTGTGGGATTGATATGCTTTAACCTCTTAAGCGCTTTGCCCGTACAGCGTATGTGCTACCTGAAATTGGCCTCTTCCCGTTTACCCGTACGCCGTACAGGCATCAATATTTTCTCTTTTCCTTTATTGTTTTGCCCACATTTTTCATTATTGTAAGAGACCATTTAGTATTATTATTTTTCAACAAATGGCATGGCTTGTCCATGTAAATGAAATGCTTTTCATCCGGGTTTTTTTATGTAGCGGGAACTTTTCATGGAAATTTTGTTTCTACTGTATGCCGCGCTTGTGAATCTTATGGAAATTATGGATGGAATAATTTCCATAAGATTCACAAGCGCGGCATACTTTCAAGCGACGACGAAAATACTTTCTTGTTAGATGATGAACTACATTCTGATACAAATATTTCTTCTAATTATTTGGATTATTCCTCAGATGACTGGTGCAGTGAGCTCAAATTTGATGAAGATTTTGAGTTCTGCAATAATTTTTACTGAGGTTGATGTCAAAAATCCACTTGTTCTGTATACTCGATTTAAATTTTCTGGTATTCCCTCTGTGCATGTACAATTTGATGACACTTCTGATGTTCTACAATTTTATAAAACATTAATTGATTTTTCCCTCATGAGTAAAATTGTGTGGGAGACAAATAAATATGCCATTCTATATTGAATGCAGAATGTCCTTGAAAAAAGACAATATTTAGGGGGTTTATTGACCAAATTTGTAAAAAAAAAAAAAACGTTGTAAAAAAGCATTGAAAGCGAAAAACAAAAAGAAAAAATTCCTAATATTCTTATTCTATTAAATATGGTAATTATATGCAATAAAAAATATGTCTTTTTTGGAAGCATTTCTGGTAAAATAATTGATCGCTTAAAGAGTTAACTTCCACAAGGCGATTTATGAACTTAAATATTTTCAGAATGAAACAACTCAGGTCAAAATAAAATGCAAAATGATAATTAATAATAACTGTCTTCTGAGCAATTGAATTCGTACTAAACCTAATTAGAAAAGCTGATTATAACTGAAATAAGTCAGAAAGTCAGACGAGTTGTGGCACCATCTATTATTTATTTCAAAAACATAAAAGGCATTTCTTTTAATACTTTATTGTAAATTTCCTGATGGAGAAAGCTTTTTAGCAGATATCCATGATTGCAAAATTTTAACCCATAATTTGTGGATTTTATGCAAGGAAATATATGTATATATATATATATTAAGTAGGATACATTTAATAGATAAAGATAAAACAAGGAGGAAACTATACAATTTAATATCAATAAGACAAAATCAGGAAAAAATCAAGAAAAACAATGTAATATAATATAATTAAGGAAAGAGTATAAGGGACCACATATTCATCAGGAGGGAGATGGTAAGCTATGCAAAATAGATAATCTGACAAACACGAAAGACAAAGGTCTAAAAATATTCGTGTTATTCCCCCGAAGAGTGTCTCTATAAGAAATACAACTTTATCAAAATTGAAATAAATGGAATCAAAGTAATACATTGAAAAATAAGCAAAACAATACAAAGGCAAAGCAATACAATGAGAAAAATATATCAACTACAGAAGAATATATCAAATACAGGAGAATATATATCAAATATAGAAGAATATGGTTGCCAAAAATAATAAGAAAAATTTTTTACAAGTTAAATTAAGAAGTTAAAGTAGTTTAAAATGTTTAATATAGATTAAATATTAAAGTATAATTAAAGTGAAAGTAAGTGTTTTCGGGATTCTTATAAGAACTTCAATGCTTGGGTGGCTCTTCTGTAGTTATGAAAACTATGCATTACTTCAATCTTATAAGTGATTCCCTACTTCCTCTACATATTTTAATATAAAATTAACAGGAAAATCATTATTCTTAAATTGATTAATTAAGTGAGATATATATATAAATATAAACATACTGTTGCTGCTCTAGCAATAGTTAGACCTTCAAACATCTCAAATTCAGTATGAGGTGATTCTTTTCCATTATAGCCATCACCATGAATCCCTCCTTCCTATAAATAATTAAAATAGAGACATAAATAAATTTGCAATTTAATTAAAAATATGAATTTTCAAAATAAAAAATTGAACTATAAGTTAAGAATGGGTATAAATCTATTAATAAAATAAAAGTTTTTAGATAAATTATATACATTACAGTATGTAAAATATTTAGATACTCATAACAAATTTTACCATTATTAATTAATTCTAGAAATAATGGTAATATGAAAACCAATAAATTAAGCATTTGACACATTTTTAAATAAGGATTTAAAATTTAATTATCTTATATAAATTACCCATTTGGGGGGGGGGGGAGAGCTTTTGGCAATAAAACATGAATGTAAGTTAAACAAGAACAGTGACCAGATAAAATTTTTATTAATTAAATTAAGCCAATTTATGATAAAATTGTATATTAACCGAAAATTCAGAATAAATGTACTTTTTATACAAATTCATATGATATTAATATTTAATATAAAAAGATTTATTATGGCAACATGATTTTTTGTAACTGCAATAACACAAAGAAGTGGTTAGTTTTTTTTATATTTTTTTTTAAATATTTCACTAAAGCATTAGTATAATTTAGAAAACTAGATAAAATATGTGGGAGAAATTTTAATACTGCATAAAAAGATCTATAACAATTAAATTTATTTATGGAATTCAGATTATGAAACAGACATCCTTGAATTATTAAGAGATATTTCCTTTGGAACAATAGATGAAATATATAATGTGTTTACATTTTAAAAATAATTAAGTACACACAAATTTTTAGATAAATGTTTTTTTTATTTTTGGTTAATTCAAGCAGTGTTTTAATAACTTTTATAAAATTAAATACTAATATATGACTTAATATATTAATATGAAGAGTAAAATTGCACTTTCATTTGAAGAATAAGTGGAATTATTATCACCATCATATATATTTTGTATTTTAACACAGCAGTTAAAACTACATTGGATGAATATTTGCTTTAGTAAAATTGTGAATTAATTGAAAATAGAACTGACAGTATAATATCAAAATCGAAACATTTTTATGACAACTTTTTCATACCATTTATTCCACCCACAAATAATCTTGATGAATATGTTATAAACACTTACATTAATTTACATGATCATTTGTCTAATCAATTAATGCCACAAAACATGGTGAGAAAAAATTTTATACATTGCTTTTAAAATATTAATTTTATTGTTTGCATATGGTTTTTATTCATATGTAAATGATATATTTAATACACAGCTAATATAAATTTTTAGTAAAAGCTAATATTTACACTCTCAACAAATAGACAACAGAGGTTCTTTTTTCAGTAAGGGCAAGGTAGACTCAGTTTTTCATTCCTTCTGTGGGTTGATAAAAATGAGTACCAAGCATGCTTGGAAACTAAACACTGGGGGTTTCATGTTAGGCTAACCACCTAACAGGAACATATGTTTTACCATAGAAGCCTTCTGTAAAGAAAATAAATATGGGCACTGTAGACTTTGAACCCCCTTTTTGGTTCATTGGGTTTTATGACACAAGATCCAAAAATGGACAAGCTGAGCCAACTTTCTCCCCTCAAAATGAGCTGTTGTGCCATAGAGTTTAGTTTATATAAATAATTAATGATTAGCAGTAAGTTTTTTAATTGATAAAGTAAAGTCATCAAAAAACTTTGTCAAAGAAGTTGAAATAATTTCTTCTAGAATTAAAGCAATGACAATATACATAAAAAAAAAGTCATAAGCTTGCTTTGTTAGTTGAACAATGGTCCTTTTTGAACAAAGGGCTAATTAGTTTAGGACTTTCAGTTTAAAGTTGATACTGAACCCAAGGTGGCATTTGAGCTCACAAAATGTTGAGAACAATGCAAGAATGTTAACAATTTGGTTCAAAATCAATTAGTCACATCAAATCAGTATATTTATTTGCTAACAACTTTGAGGTGTATTTTGCTTGCATTTTTCACAGGTGGTCATATATTATGAAAAAACAATCAATGCTTCATAAAGAAATTTAAGTCAAAGTTAATATACTTTTTGATGCAAGCTTATCATTTATTTGACTAAGTTGTGCAATGATTTTATTAGTTATAATGATTCTTTACTATTAATATGCTGTGAAAGTTATATCATTATTTTCTTCAATTTTTCTTAGTTTCTAAATTACTTCGATTTATAAACATTTATTCTTTGACACTGCATACATTCTGTTTAATAATTATGCAATATTCAGATTTTTTTGGTTTTGCTTAAAATCAAAAGCATGATCTACTGAAAGCCTTAGAATTTTTTAGAAGAAAACTCTTTTCATGCTACATGGAGATTTTCGAAGTTCTTCACAAGTTTCAAGCTATAATCATTTATAATTTAGTCTTACTAAAAACAAGTACTCAAATAAAGACAAGTAACATGTCGTACTTCCATATGATTGTAGACACTCAAATTCAAAGCTTCCTCCCTGCAAATTCCATTTGAAAATTACTTTTAAATAATTAGAAAACTTCCAGACATACTCAGCATATTCTTTTAGTTTCCAAATAAAAAATATTCTTTTAACTGCAACATTCTCAACACTATGGCACTATTTGTGGAAAAATTTGGAAGACCTAATTAAAAACTGTTTTTTAGCTAACTCATTTATAAATATCTTAACATGTTTTTGAATAAATATTCCAAAAAAATTTGTTGTTAATTAAAATATTTACAATAAATACATATTCTGCATTTTATAAAATGAGATAATGACTTAAAAATTTAGAATTCTTTTTAAAAATATAAAAATTTATTAAACAAGAGAACCGACAATTAACAAACATTAAAAAATAATGCCATTATATAAAATATCATAAAAATAAGAGGAGGAATATCTTAAAAATATTGAGATTGATGAGGTTCAAATTCTTTTCTACATTTTTACTTAAGAATCACCAAAATATTTTAAAGAATGAATTAGCTAAAATCTAACAAAAATTATATGAAAAATATAAATAAGCATTTTTCATTTGGTTATCTTAATTTATTATAAAATTTTTAATTTCTTAATATTTACAGTATACAGAATAATTTTCTGGGTAAAGCCATTACAAAATGCACAATTGAAATTTATGTACAGGCAACAAAGTTTGATTCTGTAAATAAAAGCATATATTTTTTAGTAATCTTTAATATTAATTTTTGAGTTGTACTAATCTTCTGGTAGTAATAAATAGAAATAACTATGTTATAAAATTCTAATTAATCATCATTATTATTTTACTTTTATTACTAATTATGAAATGTTTTTTATTATGTAAATAAATTTATTTAAATTCATTAGTTCAGGTTTTAATTTCATTAATGTAATTATAATATAATTAACTATATTAAAACACATTCATTTCCTTAAGCAAATAACAATTATATTTACACTTGTTAATAAATTTCATCTTTTTTAATTTTCACAACTTTTTTTTTTTTTACAAAAACTTATGTATTTGGTAAAAAAGAATATAATTTCAATGAATTGAAAGTTGGTTAGAAATTGCAATATCAAAAACTATCAATATATCAATAAATAAAATTTAATTTATCAATAAATCATAAAAAAAAAGAAATGATTGTTAATAAAATTAAAATGAATGCAAGGAAACATAGAATATATCATACTTTAAATTGTCAAAATAAAAAAATTACCAGTGCCAGATTCATTAACTGCTGACACTCTTTGGAGTTTGTTAAACCTTTAAAAGCAACTCTGTTTGTTCCATTCAAGTCATTTTCATTCATAAATGGAGATATTCCAGCATTTTTAAACCATTGAATAAATTCTTGTTCAGACATTTTTTCTTTAACTTCACCAAACATTTTTTGATCTAAATTATTTGGCTGATTAAATGATCCAGGAGGTGGCATTAAAGTTTTGGTTGAATCCTACAAGATATTTGAAAGATCTAAATGGTTATAAAAACAGTTGGCAATACCTTTCAAAATAAATCTAATAAAAAAGCATATCCATATATTAATTTTAATCATACACATATTTAAATGTAATGAATGTTAAGTAATTCTAATATTAAAGAAACTAAAATTAAACACCAATCAGATACTGAAAAGCATACTATCCATGAAAAATTTTCAATTTTATCAAAACATTGTGGGTGACATTGAAATTTTATGATACATAAATCATATCAATTGCAAAAACTTTTCATAAACAAAAACAAGTGCACAAAAGTATACCATAAAAATCACAAGTATAATAATTAAAATGATATACAGCCAGAATGAACATTTTTTGAGCAAGAAAAGAATATTCCTATATTTTTAATGCTGTTGTACTATAGTATTAATAATTTAAATTGTAACCACAGTTCTCAATTTTTCCTATTTAGACTACAATATTTTTAATAGAATTTAAATTCAGAAATATATGTTAGGCATATAGTATGAACCACATGCTTCTAAATGTCATAAAATAAACAACTGACAGACTGGACTATCATATGAATTATTTAACAAAGAAATTTAGTTATTTTTTTTAAAATATTGACATGTGATTTTCTTGAGAATCCATCCATCCATCCATCCGTCCGTCCGTCCGTCCGTCCATATATATATATATATATGTATATATATATAATATATATTATTTCCAATGGCAGATTGTAGACAGTTACAGCAAAATAAATAAAAAGAATAGTACAATAACACAAAAAAGATACTGCAACAAAGTCTATTAATCTAACATGTCTCTAGCTTCCCAATAGCGCTCAGTTAGAGACGTCTTTCGAAGTGGAGGTCAACAATATATATAACTATTAAACAGTTATTGACATAAAAAAACAGTAATTAATTGGCAAATATGTATAAAAAAAGATAATGCTTACAAATTAAAAAAACTTAAATAACCTGATTAATGATTTTATACCTGTAATGCGTTTTCTCCAAATTGAAATTTTTTCTCGATGGCTTTTAAGAAGTTCCTTTCTTTTACATGAAGCTCATAATAATCCATTGCATCCTTAAATTTAATAAAACATGATTAGAAAAAATAATAAGTTATAAAATTTAGTTGACAAACAATTAAACACCAACAATGTGCTGTATTTTCATCAAATAAACGTAAAAATACCTTTCTAGGTGTAAACCAATCTTTTGAAATACCAGACTGTTGTAAATAAAATTCTTTATTGGAAGTCATGGTGTTATCACCAGGATGTAATAGTAAATAAGATTCAACAGCAGCACAAACTTCCTTCTTCTTCTGCACTATAAATAATTACAACACAAGAAAAAAATTTTATTGTTAATAAAGGAGAATAGAACATTATAAAATCCAATATATATATATATATATATATATATATATATATATATATATATATATATATATATATAAAACCTATTTAAATCTATAATTTGTTTAAAATACTTTAGCTATATAAATTATGTTGTGAAAAATCCCATAACTTAATCTGCTTTAGAATACTTTCACAAGACCATAATATTTATGAAGGGAACAATGGTGCAGCTACTTAGTTTTCTATTTTAGAATAAGTTGGTCTTTTAAGATAGAAGTGAAACACCATAATTTGGGAGCAGGAACTGAGAAAAAAGCTTCTCAGAGGGATAATTCCGTTTGGAGGCGAATGCCTATTTTACATGGCTTTGCTGCCATCGATGAGTAACACATGATTTTGGTTCAGTTAAATATAGAACCAGCTACTACCATGTAATAAGAGCAAAATCATTCCCAACTAGGTTACTGAGGACAATTTATAAATTACTATAAGTGCTTTTTTAAACTACCTATTCATCAGTAATTGATTGTTAACATTTTATGAAGCCAAAGTTTCTTTCCTTTAAAAGATATCAACAAAGTGTGTCTACCAGATATTAATTTTACAAATTATTTTTATCCAAAGAAGAATAGAATGAATGCTATGATTTTAAATATAGGTTTTATAAAAACTATATAATTTGATAGGATGATTTATTGGCAGCCAATGTGTGCAAAAGATCTTCTAAAAATAACTCTTTGAAAAAACACTTATATTGTTTTGAGATTTTTAGTACATTTAATTCCATTAGTAGTGGCATTAATGTTTGAGTGTGTACTGTTCCTAATTTATCTTTACACATATGAAAATTATGTGAATATTTTCATTAGTTAACACTTATTTTTATTTTCTAGATACTTTAATGAATTAATTTTTTGTTACAATTTTACAAAGTATTCGTAAATTTACAAGATTTTCACCTTGCAGGTTTAAATTGCAATATAAATAATTGATAACTTTTTATACAAAACACTTTAACGTTTAATAAAATTATGTTTATAGATGCAAATAAAATACAGTAAGCACAGCAAAAATACATTTTGTATTTAAAAAGTCAGAGCATATTTTATCTATATTATGATAATTTTTTTAATAAATTATTTAGTATTAAAAGAAAACATTCTCTAATAAATTTTATTTCATATCTAATTTCTTTCTGTTATATTTTTAGTTAACAATATTTTCTAGATTTACTACATTAGTGTAATCAAGCTCTAGACTTCTATATATGTAAATTAAAATTTGTCATTACAAACTAATCAAGATTTATACAAAATTTCTAAGACAAAAAATTTCAAATTTATATATATTGCTTTCTAAAATTTTTTCTAATGTTCAATTTTTTTCATTTTTTATCATCAGATTCAAAATTTTAATGTTTTTTTCTCCCTCTTATTTTACTATTCACAGATAATTTAAGAAAATGTTTGGAATTAGAGATTGTGATGTTAAAGAAATAACTTTTTTTTTTAAAGCATAGTAAAATTCCGATGGTAGTTTTCTCTTTTAGAGAAGCTTGGTAATTTTAGAACTTACTACAAAGTTCTTCCCTTTTAAGTTTTGACTTTGCAAATAACACTGAATTGTGTTAACACACTTTCATAACATCCAATAGTACCAGTCCATTGTTTGTAGTAACACACTTTCACAAACAGAATCATTTCATATAGTGGTTAATTTCTGACTTTTTTTCAAGTAGTCAGATTCTCCTTCAGTATTCTACTATTAGTAATAACATTCATAGCATTGAAAGAAGAGACCATCAACCTATGATCTTGAAAACGAAAATCACGACTTTTACAAAAAGTTTAAAATTTATATTTTGGACTGAAGTCTTCAATTATTTTAAAAGTATCAGACAAGCAACTTAAACCAATTCTGGTTATTTTATTCTCAATGTATGATTAAATGAAAACATTTTATTTATCATTTCAAGTACAGCTTAACTTCTGACTATTTTCAAATATTCACATTTCCTTTCAGAGACGTGAATTAAGTTCATAAAAGCTGATAAACAGGTATATTTCAGTTTATATTTAAAATCTAATGTAGAAAAATATATCAAACATTTATTGTTTTAAAGTATGTTTTTTCAAGCTTAAATTTGTTTCTTGATATGCTGTTTGGAGAAATTTGTAGGTAATTTTATCCATGAAGCAGTTTTTTTACAAGCAATCAACTTAAGAAATATTCTTAGATCAAATAAAAAAGGTAATAATACTAAAAATTCATATATTGCTTAGGTATTATACAAAAAAAGCTTAACAATATCTAATGATTCACAATACATTATAGAATTGTAGAAGTTTCTCCCTTCTTTAACCTGGATAAAGCTAATAAATTATTAACTAATTTCTGCATGAATTTAATAATTTTAAAACCTGAAATAAAAATAAGCATATTTTCACTGCAAAATACAGTAATAATTACTTTTAGTAACTTGATCACATAGAAAAATTTTTCAGATTCCAAAGGGTGAGTTTACAAGTACCGTATTTTCCTGTATATAATCCGTGGCAATTTTTCCGGCAAATAGTCTAAAACATGTATTGCTGATAGTATGGGTGTCACATAAAATAAAAATAAAAATGCATAGTAGGATTAAAAATGTAATAAATTGTATAGAAAAAATAGCTTTTACTATGAAAAATATCAGTCTAGATCCACTTCATCGCAAAGTGCGATAAACTTGAGATGAAAGCACGACATCGATCAAGAGTGATAATTTTGAGAAAATTCTTGTAAAACTTATCGATATTTAGCTTCTAATATATTTTAAAACGATGTTAGGCATATTTAAATTAATATATATTTGCTTCGTTAATATTTAAATGAAAGAAATTGATTATTTACAAATTGCGTATTTTATACAATTTTTTTATACCACGTGTGCTTTGTTTTTCACTTCACATTAACCCATTTGACAACATTTTTTTTATTTGCTTTCGCTATAGCTTTCAATTTAAAATCTGCTGTGTAACTTAAAAGTTTTCACTTCCATATGACGATATACGAATTTGAATATTTAAAAACGAAACAGCTCACATCAAGGCAAATTGCACAATGACGTTAGCCAGTTCACAACAGTAATATCTTTAAGAGGAACTGAATTCGTTTTTGAACGTTATTGAAGAAAGCCGATTATATTTTAAATAACTCAGGTGTATCTTGGTTCCACTTGTTTTATTTATGTTATGAAACATAAAGAATATTTCTTTCAAAACTTTTTTGTAAGCTTTTATGATGGAGAATTTTTTTTATCAGATTAGCCGCGGCGGCGTATAATATGCACAACGAAATTCGGAACTTTTTTAACACATAATCCGCGGATTATATACAGGAAAATACGGTAATCTTATCATAGTAGTATCCAGACTGAGATGAAAATGTAAAAACTTTCTTTGAAGATTAAATTTCGGACAAAAATAGAGTCTCAAACATTTCTTTTAACTGAATTATTTTTATATATTGATTGAAAAGAAAGTTTTATACTTAAAATTATTAGTGTAAAATCTTGGATATTTTATATGTTATTAAGGAAATTTTATTTTTAAATTGCATTTCCAAATAACAACCATGCAATTTTTTATAAATACTTAGTTTGAAAGTAAAGTTTAATTTTCATTTTTAATTATTTTAATTAAATAATATTTTCAACAAAATAAAATTTCAGGATTGAAATGGCACAAATGCATATAGATTGCATTTCCAACATTCATGTCCATTTGCACATTCTCAAAAGAATACATTTACTTTAGATAATATTTTATTAAATTTTTAAATTATATCAATTGTCCAACCATTATAGATAGTCAAACTATAAAATAAAAGTGATTTGAAATTGACCTGAAAATCAAAGAACTCAATTTCACGTTTTTAAATATATTAAATAATATAAGTCCTTTTCTCCCTCTATATATAAGCACACAAACATACTTATAATAATGTACAAGTACATATGTTTAAGAGAACAGAGATAAACCTATGAGTTATAATATTTTCTGACTAACTGACATTATAAATCCATAGAATTTTACAAGGCCTTTAGACCTTACATTTAAGCCACATACTATATATATATATATATATATATATATATATATATATATATATATATATAGGGAAAGCTATAACAAACAAAAAATTTTGAACAAAAAGTGTGATTGCAATAAAATAGTTTAGCTGGATAATTATGAAACAAGTTTCATTTCAAATATAACTTTTTTTAAGAATAATCCAATTAAATAAAATGACATCAATTTTCATCTTGTTTCAATTTTTATTCAGTTATAAGGATAACTATAAAGCAGTTTCTTTTATCTGATCCAATAGTGTGATTATGATAATTTTTAAAAATATAATATTTTTAAACAAATTTCTTTAATTTTAAGAAAATTCCAAACTAGAACTTTTTATAAAGCAAATGACTTTTGATAGATAGTGGAAGTTAGGTGAAAATAGTGAAAATTATCATGAAAAAAAATTCTTTTCAAATTTTTTGTTTGTGTGTGTGAGTAAATATTTTCTAATAAACCTCTACTTGATATTGAAAACTTTTATGTAACTCTTTTATCTGTTTTAAGAGTATATTATAAAAGAAATATGAAGCAGCTTATAATTGAATATAAACAAAACTCATTTTTTAAGTTATTGTATTTAATCAAACTTATTTCCATCATATATTAGCTGTAAAAACACTTTGTGTAAAAAATTCTTAAAAGTTAACAATAATAATAAAATATTACGAGAAAAATGTTTTTCATCTTTAATTTACTCACTGGTTATTTTAAATAGTATATATTTAAAGAACTGGAGCCATTAAGGCCTGGTTATGGCATTATTATCATTATTGGAAGGTAGTGAATTTAAATTATAATGGCATGAGCACTGAGTGCATCCCTTCACTCACTCACTCACTCACTCACTCACTCACTCACTCACTCACTCACACACACACACACACACACACACACACACACACACACACACACAC
>JAPDSC010052768.1:30926-43796 GCA_026290005.1 Latrodectus geometricus | reverse complement strand
CACACACACACACACACACACACACACACACACACACACACACACACACTTACACACACACACACACACACAGATTTAAAGAAAAATGAAATGTGCTTTCTAAAGAATTCATTATTATTATAGCAATTTAATTATTAATTTGTATATAACTAAAGTTTTGTGTTTACCAACAATATTATAGTAGGGAAAAATTTACTTTCGAACATATAAAGAAAATATATTTGCAAGTTTAACATAAAGTAAGACTAGTTTTTCTATTTCATAGATCTGCCTTTTGTTTCATTTATGATACTTTGAAAAATTAAATCAGGAATACAAGAAATTAGCTGACTAAAAATCCTGATTGATTCTGCATAAAATTCATAAAAATACCAAATTTAAATGGAAGTTTTAAGAAGAAAATGCATAAAATAAAAATATTTTTATGTAAACATATTAAATCAAATTGTATAATGTTAAAAAAGGAAACAAACTCATTTATAACTTACTTTTATAATAGCTGAATTGTAAATAATGATAGTGACTGGCAAACAAATCCTCATGTTTCTGTCCATACATATAAGATAATTTTTCAGGGCAATAAAGCTTACAACGTAAAGAGTAGATGAATTGATCTAATAAAATAAAAAGAAATTACATATATTATCCCAAAATGAAAAACTAAAAGAATATTGTCCACATGCACAAAAATCTCATACAAAACATTTTTATATTATGTATAAAATATTTTTTTAAATACAGATGAATTTTAAATTGTATAGCAAAAGAATTGACCAACAAAGAGTTGTTTAATTGCAATTTAGTTCCTGTAATATGCATGCATTGTGAAAACTTTCACAGAAAAATAAATGATTAAAATCTAAGGTCACTACAAATAAGGGAAAGCAATAGAAGTTATTGCAAACTTCAACATGAAAATAAGCTAGTCCTTATTATAGCATCCAGTACACAGATGATACTGTGCAAAACTTTTAAGGAAATTGTTTCTAATAGTTGGATTAAAACTACAGCATTCTGATATATAAAATTTCTGTACTTAAGCATTTTAAATCTTTTCTGAGGTAGAGAACCAAGAGACTCAATTAGCCATATAAATGTAATGCAAGACTGAAGACAATTCATAATATGTTATATATATGTCAAACATTATTTGTGAAAAATTTAAAAAGAAAACTACTAGTCTTAAATGAATGTCCACAACATTATGCAGTATGATTGGTTTAGTAAAATTATAACCATAAGGGCTGTAAAAATGACTGACTATAACTAAAAAAATCAGCCTGCTCAACTTTTCCAACTAGCTTAAGAAAAAATAGTACACACAGATTGATTATGGGATTTTTATGCAAATAGGACAATTTTTTATGTAAGTCTGAGGTAGCAGAGAATTAAAAAATTTGAAAAAAATACAACAAAGTATGAACTAAATTTTTATTATTAATAAGCATTTTTAAAAATTCAGTCAGTTAGACTAGCTAAAAAAATGTATATTTAAGTACTTATTTAGAATTAAGTGCCTTGAACAGTCAGTATTCCATCAATGCGACTTTGAATCTAGTTTTTTTTTTTTCCATCATGTCATTTGTGTTAGAATAAATTCTTAAGAATACAAATGAGTAAGTTTTGGGAAGGGAATTAATATAACGAGTAATGAGAATCAGGTGTTCAGATGCATATCAATTAATCTTAAGAATATGATTAAATCTAAATATTACTCAACAGAAAACATTTATTCACAAATATGTGTTTTATTCCACGCCAGCTGCTTATCTAACAGGTAAATAATGTAAACTTAGAAAATTGCTTTTTGATACAAATTTTCAAAATTCAATATGGTTTGAATGACTTGTGAGTTAAACTAAACATTTTTACAAATTTTGGCAAAATTTTTGAATACAGCATTATTTTTTAAAATTTGTCATTTAATTCTTGTACTGTAGATTGGCTATTTATATCTCAGATCAAGGGTTCCTAACTCAATACACAAGGAACAATTGCAACAATCATTTGATAATTGTCCACAACTGTGATCACAATAAAACATTTTAGCTTTTCCTAAAATTCCATGTAAAAGTTTTCACTTCATGAGCAACCACACAAAAGTAAAAATAGCAGCTAACATGGATTTAAGTATAATATATAAATTCATTTTTGATTCAATTATCATGATTCATTTTATTTTGTTATAAAGTTTGAATCAAACTTAGGCAGTTTGATTTGATTTGCTTGAAGCTCAACAATTGTTTGCCCACTAGAGCTAATTAAATTTATCTTTTTGATCATATGCTACATAATAAAAAGACACAAAGTTTGGAGATTATGACAGATGTGAATGAATATGTCATTCTACTCCATGAGTTTCTCATAAGTTCCAAAGACATATGTGGTGTTTCATTACCATGAAGGATTAAGAATTCCTTGCTGTTGAACATTACTGACCTCTTTTCTCAGAGTGCAATTTTAAATTATTCACTTGTTGACAGTACAATTCTGAATTTAACTTTTCATAAATATTTCAACCATTGAATGTATTGGCTCTTGAAAGTCGCAAA
Organism: Latrodectus geometricus; assembly: GCA_026290005.1. Classification (NCBI taxonomy): domain Eukaryota; kingdom Metazoa; phylum Arthropoda; class Arachnida; order Araneae; family Theridiidae; genus Latrodectus; species Latrodectus geometricus. The sequence continues at coordinate 41,244 of JAPDSC010052768.1, read as the reverse complement.
ATATACAGAGGATTATTTTATAAACCATTTTTAATTTAGAGATAGTAGCAGTTTATTTAGGTTTCCAATATTCCTATTCCTCATTATAATTTCATTGGAAAAAATTCACTTTTCATCCCTACTTATCATTCAATTGAAGGAGGGTTTGATTTTGTGCAATGCAAGTGAAGAACTGTACATAATGAATAAATTATTCGAAATTTTCTCACTTAAATGACACTCACCTTGAATATTTCAACAATCATAATTTCAGAATAGGATCCAAAAAGGTTTACTAAGTTAGATAATTTTATTTTCCATCTCTGATGTTAATAAAAAAATATTTTGCTCTAAAACGACCCCAACACAGTAGCACAGAGTACATATTATCAAAGAAGTCCCCTTTTAAAATTCCTCAAACTGCCTTCAGCATATACTGTCAGTACCTTCCCTACAAATACTTAAATTTTTACTAGTTTACATTGCATTCTTTCCATATTAGATTTCATAGAAAATACAATGGCATAAAAATACTTCAATATACAGGAAAAGCACAATCATGTCTCACTAAAAACTATTATGAATCATCATTTTATTTTATTTGTTCAGTGAGTATATATGTATAGATTCAGTGGTAAAAAGGGAGTTATATGTGCACCTAATGAAAATGGCATTCAAATTAAGAATTTACTATACATATAAAAAGTATAAGAAGGAAATATTTTTTGTTTGCATTTGACTAAGAAAATAGAACTAATCCTTTCAAATTTTAAATGTTAATAATTTAAATATAAAAAATTTATGAAATTTTCATAGGAAAATAAAATGTAAAAAAAAAAAAATAAATAGAAAATATAACATACTAGAAACAGATATATACAATTCTTCACTTGATAATTCTAACATAGGTTTTTCACACTGCAAACGACAGTCTTCTTCAGCAGACAAATATTCTTTTAGTGAAAGTTCCATTACTTTAGCACATTCAGAATATTTGCCATCACTATACAACTGAGCACCTTTTAAGAAAAGCTCCTGTAAAAATATTTGGTACATAAATTAATATTACTAACTTATTAGTCAATGTTTTTAAAAATATTTATATAAATGATAAATAATGATTACTTCAGAAAGTGATAATTTCATGAACACAAAAATGGGACTATTGTGAGGTTCTCTTAAACACACTTTAGCAATTACTTATAAAATTATGTCACTTTCATAGATTCATTTGTTGCTTTTAGAACATATATTATTAAGTTGTAATTAACATGACTTCATAAAAACGTACATCAGAACAATTATAAAATTAAAGAAATACAAACAAAATTGTTTTGTTTTATATATCCCCATATTCTCTTGCCAAGCTCTTTTTTTATATATCAAACAAGTTTTAGGTAAATATTTATGTTACCCCAGTATAAATTTGGTATGTCTAGTGCTTTTAAAGTTCTGCAATAAATGTCAAGATTTGTAATTGTTGGTGCTAACAGATGGCTACACAACAGTGTATTTTTATGGATTAATAAACCATCATAAAGCAAGACATACATTTGAAATAATATATAGATTGAATATCTGATATGCTTCCCAGAGACTGACATCTTTAGCATTTGCAATTTGGATCCACAAAAGCTTTTTTAAGAAATCCAAACAAGTAATTAACCATTAACTTTAAAATTGACGTCTTCAGTATTAAAATACTTATTAATGAAGTTAATTGATTTGGTAAGTAAATCGTAAAATCATATTATTAATATATTTATTAATAATAATAGTCATAAGTAATTCATAACTATTAATAAATTTATTAACTGTAAAGAATTTGGAAAAATACGTGTTTTACTAATTTTTCTTATGGGATTATTTAATCTTGATTTATCTTTCACTCAGAAAATAATTAAGTTATTCAAAATCAGATGCATTAATAAAGGAGTAAAAAGCACAATACTTATTGAAAAGCAAATAACTATAAAAGAAAAATAAATAAGTAGAGAAGTACAATTGTCATTATAAAACAAGTATTTGAGATGGAAATGTAGAAAAAACTAAATAAAAATAATTAAATTTCACTTTGACTGTTTGCAGCTTTTTAATTTAAATGAACTTTCAGTGTTTAACAAAAAAAATGATCTAAATCTCATAAGTCAAAATGAGGGAATTAGTAGTTTTAAAGCAATCTTTAATCATGACATAGATTTAACGTAAATCTTTGTCATCATGACATAGATTTAAAGTAAATCTTTAATCATGTTTTAAACAGAGAGAAACTTCCAAGCAATTAAATGGAAGTTAAAAGACAAATTATGTATCACATAATTCGGTATGCAATGACATATGTATGACCTGGATTTTAGGGACATTTTTTTTTTATCTAAATTTGCAGCCCATAACAAAATAAAACTGATTTTATAAAAACAAATGAGTACAGTGCAACTACACATTTCCATAATACATGACAAAATTTAATGGTAAATGAATAATAGAAAGATTTTATGAATAATTTACTGAAAGAAAAACAAAATATTAAAAATCCAGGAATGAAATATATTATCTTCAAAACTATTTTTATTTTTAAAATACATTTTACCAGGTGATTTCTTTTTTTCTACAAAAATATGTTTTTGTAAAAGTATATTGACTTTAATGTAAAAGTGAACTGTATGTCATTTATTCCTCTGCTTAAAAATTGTATAAAAATTTAAAAATGAATTAAACATAAAATGCTATATATTTATATATGCAACACAATACATTATTTTTTAATTAGGAAACTTAAAAAGCAAAATAAATATTTTTTTAACATTTATGGGGAAAATATATGCAAATCATCTTACCATAATGATTAATATACTATATTTAATAAAATATAAATTTAGTTAAATAAACTATGCCACAATTCAAACATTTTTGCACTTTGTTTATACATGGGGAATACAGGGCATGTTAGATATTAAATTTACCAGCTAAGATTAAAGAATTTAATTTTATTCTTACCTGATAAGTTTTTGGTTCTAAATATTTAACTTTATTTGCATTTATCTCAGGTAATGCCATATAATATTGAAGATTTGTTTTCATAACTTCATGGTTTGGATTATGAATCAGAAAAGTGTAAGCACAAGATGCAGCTTTATCTGGTTGGTCCATCTAAAATAAAATTGGATTTTAATAATTGTTCAATAAAACTTTCAAAAAGAAGTAGAATGGAAAACATTCGTAATTTCCATAGATTTTAAGAATTTGATACTAAAGATCCTCTAGATAATAATTCAATAAAAAAACAAGTTTCATTTTTATGTTTAGATTTACTTTTGAGATTCAATTAGGATATATTTCATTTAAGAAGAAATTTTTATAGATTTTAATGTTAACAATAATCTTCAAAATGAAAATTTTTAAAGATTCCAATGTTAAAATGACAATTACAGTCTGAACATACATTATAATCACAATAACATTTAAGAACCAAAATTGTAATATGATGTACACTCAAAGGGAAATTGTATTAAAGGCAATGTTAATAAAGAAATACAATGATTTACAGCATTAAATTACAATCAACATTTTAAATTTAATATTTAAAAAAAAAATTTGCATTATAAGATAATTTCTGAGAAATTTCAGCATTTTATTTATTCTTTGATCATTTTCTCTAAAAAATATATGATTAAATGTTAAAGTTTAAGGTTAAATATCTTTGCTTAGTTTAACGTAAGGTAACTTATTTATGAAATAGTTCATACTGCTCTTTCGAAGCTAATAGTTGTCAATAAATTACAACTTCTGAGATATTTTATCTAGTGGATTGGTTTATATAATATATACTGAAATATTTATGGCTTTATTATTATGAAGTTTTTCGATTTTGGTGCTTTTATTTGAATTCCATGTTAATCAAATACAAATGATTACAAGAGCATACAGAGATAACATTTATACGTATTACATAATAACATTAAGTTTTATAGGAAAAAAAAACTTAAATAAAAGTACAATTAACCAATTGTTGAATAAAAATCTATGATAAAAGAAGTTTACTAACTGTGACAAATACAAAATGATAAATATATTTACCATTTTAAACTCTGTAAAAATAAAATCAAAAAGCCAGTTACATGTTTCATAAAATTTTATAAATATCATTAAATATAAATACTTGAGAGACATTCAATATTTAAATTAATTTTATTTAAAAGAGCCATGGATAAGACAATATCATATTTGAGTGAATGCTAGTATTTAAAAAAGACATTTTCAATTCCTGAACCAATATTTATTCAATAAGACATAACATGAATTTTAGTTTTTTAAATTTTTGTAAGTAGAAATGAAAATTTCTCTGTTTTCAATAAATTTTAAATGAAAAACTAGAAAATAGTTGTATCAAAATAATTTTATATAAAAAATTACATGCTTCTATTATTTCCATTTTAGAAATTTTATTAATAATTTGATTTAAATTATAACCAAATGATATCTCAAGTTAAATTTTGAATAAAATTGAACTTAAAGATCTTTTTCTGTAAGGTCTATAGCAATTATGCATAAAAGGTAATTTAAATATATTTTGCTACTATTTTTTAGCTCACAATAATTAATTACCATTAAATGTTGTACAAATACCGTATTTTCCTGTATATATAATTCACAGCGGCGTATTATCCGCACAGCCGTTTTTTCAAGTAAAAGGAAAAAATCCACAGCAATTTTTTTTGGCGAATAGTCTAAAATATGTACTGCTAATAATATAGGTGTCACATAAAATAAAAAAATGCACAGTAGGATTAAAAATTTAATAAATTGTATAGAAAAAAAGCATTTATGAAAAATATCAGTCTAGATCCAGTTCATAGCAAAGTGCGATAAGCTTGAGATGAAAGCACGAGATCAATCAAAAGCAATAATTTTGAGGAGAGATTCTAGTAAAACTTATCGATATTTAGCATTTAATAGCTTTTAAAAAGATGTTAGACATATTTAAATTAATATATATTTGCTTTGTTAATATTTAAATGAAAGAAACTGATTATTTACAAACTGCGTATTTTATACAATTTTTTTTATACTGCGCGTGCTTTGTTTTCACTTCACATTAACACATTTGACGACATTTTTTCTTTATTTGCTTTCGTTATAGCTTTTAATTTAAAATCTGCTGTGTAGTTTAAAAATTTTCGCTTTCATATGACGATATACGAATTTGAATATTTTAAAAACGAAACGGCTCACGTCAAGGGAAATTGCACAATGACGTTAGCGAATTTACAACTGTAATATCTTTAAGAGGAACTGAATTCGTTTTTGAACGTTATTGAAGAAAGCCGATTATAGTTTAAATAACTCAGGTGTATCTTGGTTCAACTTGTTATTTATGTTATGAAACATAAAGAGTATTTCTTTCAAAACTTTCTTGTAAGCTTTTCTAATGGAAAATGTTTTTTATCAGATAATCGGCGGCGGCGTATAATATGCACAACGAAATTCAGAACTTTTTTAGCACAAAATCAGCGAATTATATACAGGAAAATATGTTTTATAGAATAATAAATTTTAAGTAAATTGAAATAATTAATTAAAACAAGATAATTTCTAAGTTAAAGATAATTTTTTTACAAACAATACTATGGTTATGTAATTTCATTTTGAAAAAATATTTCCATAGGAATAAATTTGCTGAAGGTATTCTTTTTTATCAATTTAGCACAAGGAAATGCAAAATATAAATCTTCTTAGTTACAGTAAAAATAAAATTACACAGATCAAAAACATTATGTTAGCTTTAGATCTAAAATGCTTAGTATGTAATTTAATTTGTGCTAGTTCATTTATTTATTCTGTAACTGAAAATGGTACACCTTGATTTTCATGGCATTGGATATGAAAATAATGCAAATATTATTGCCAAGCTACAATTACTTGCACATAATTTGTGGCTTCCATATCTCAGCAATTGCTTTCAATGTGAAATCAAAAAGGGTTTGTCTTTCCATATAAATTTTGCCACATGAATTCAACAAGGTAAGATGCAAGATGGTGACAAGCTGTACCTCTTTGCCTTTTGTCATTTAACTAAGCCCTACATCTTTTCACATTGTGAACATGAAAACTCATAGTTGAATTGAAAAAATTTAAAGTATGATTATTAAAAGAGTTAAAATATCATTAAAACAGTCAAACAGTAGTAAATAGACATTTCAAGCTAGTAGGTCCACTAACAATCCAATTAAGATAGTAATCCTTTCACTAGTTAATATTAGTGTGCTTGTTTCTCAATTCTAAGCCTGAACAAGGAAACATACACAGCATAACCTGCCGAATATCCCTATTATGGGAGTACTCTGCTAGTTATTTTTTCTGGGTATGAGCAAGCTCTCATAAATATTGACTATTTTTCCAGAATCACCAATTCATTCTGTCAGGTTACAAAGTAAATTTAGAGAATTAACTGCCCTCGTATAATTGTTCCAGCCAATCCTAGTATTTTGACAAATTTTTACCTGTTATTGCAACACTTGAAAGATGTTAATTTCCTGGCCTAGTAATATATGAAACACAGTGCTGTTATGAGTAGTATTCTGGATCCACTAAACCAAGTGTTGGATCTCACATAACACCTTCACTTATTTTCCTTTACATATAGTTTCATGACCATTTACAAACATTCTATAGCGAGGGATTGCATTTTCTTCCTGGGAAAACAAAATGACATCTTTCTCATTCTTAGGTAAATAAAAAATTATCGACATTTTTTTTTTACAAGATTAAAATTGAAAAATAAACTGGTCTATTGTGTGGTTCAAATGCAAACCAAAGTATGCATGGTTGCTCCTCAGTTTGGACTCTTTCTTTGCATAATTTATAGACTTATCCTGGTCACTGTGAAAATCAAAATGTGCACTGAAAATTATATTTAGTACATTATATTTAATATTAAATGAAATTTTCATCTTTAAAATATAGCACATATTTAAATGAATACAAGAAAATATCTTTTGAGCCAGTATCAGAATTTCACTTAAAATATTTTAATTTATTTAGGAATATCAATTTAAGTTAATATTTGGGACTATATTTTAATACAAAGAATATTTAAACCTATGTAATAAACAAATACAGATATCACTCTTATTCATAACAATATAAATATTTTAACCTTAAAATAACACAGTTGTAGATAATTATAAGGCACTTTTCTTTCAAAATTATCGTCTGTTTCCTTAGACGCTTTTGGTCTGTTGTGGAAATAAAATTTTTGGCAAGTCATCAAACACAGTGCTATTTCGGTCACTTTAACCTGCAAACGCCATAATTCATTTGAGTTTTCAGTATCATTACCAAAAACTTCGCTTTTTTCTTTTTGACATTTTCTTCGACATTGAATGATAACATTATTATAATAAAAGTAGTCTTCTATAGCTTTTTCTAGTAAAGTTACACAATCTGTCCACCGGTTTTCTAGATATGCTTCTACACCAAGTTTAAAAAACTGTTCATGCGTTAATTTAACATTTCCTTGAGAAATTTCAGCGAAGGAATAATGTAAAGATATTAAATAAAACAAAAATATTTGCCAAACACGAATCATTCTGTCATTATAAACAAATAAATTCATCTCCATGCAAACTCATGCTAATCAACCTTCCCACCTAAACGAAAACTATCAACATCCGTTTCCCATCAACTTTTCATTAAATACAAAACCAGATGTTTCGGTTTTTCCCTTCTTTTAAAAAATCTTTATTCTATTAAAATAAAAGAGAATAAAAGTTTACAATTTTTCCAAATATTATTAATAATTGCTTATCAAATTATTAAAACAGTTTCATTTAGTTAAAAAAAGATTATATAAAAAATATATATTTAAACTGCAGCAGACGAAATCAATTAAATTACAGAACAGAAACTTAACAGATACTTAAACTTTCACTTTAACGCAGCAGCGACAGGTGATTTACGATTGCAGCTATTTAAATATATTAGAAAAGTAAGTTTTAAATCGGTAAAATTATAATTTAACTGACATAAAACATTTATTTTTCGTTTCTTATTCTGTGTAATATTTGCATTAATATTATATAAAATTTTCCTGATTTTATGTTTTGAAAATTATGTAAAAAGGTGTGACAAGTTAGTTTCATTAGCTATTTTGTTCAGCATAAATATTCTTTACCAAATATTTATAAATAATTAAAAATAATTATTAAAGAAGTGTATATATTTATTATCAGCGGAGATTTTGCTTGAGACTTTTTATGTTTTTAAATATCAGTCTGTTGATTACTTCTAACAGTTGACATGTAAGCTTCAATATGTAATCTTATTGTACAAATTTTACTCATTATTTCAGATAAGTTTTATTTTAGAAAATCATTTAAAAGGTGAAATATCAAAAAATGTCAAGTTTCAGCTTTATTGTTTAAAAAAAAAGTTAGATTTCAATATGTTCCTTTTAGTTTTTTCCACACATTTGTTTGAATTCAATGAATCTAAACATGATTCTTTCTTTCTTTTAAAAAATAAGTTATTTTGCACATTTTTAAAAGTAGTATGGTGTCATTCATACGTATGTTTAGTAAAAATACAAACAAATGAAACATATATGTAAATCAGATTTTCAAGCATATTTTTGATTGAGTTCTGAATAAAAGAAATATTTTTATTCATCAGACTTATGACAATTGTAAAATGTTAAATTTTTATTTTTGACTCATTTTTTATATTTTTCTCTGAATAGTAATTTAAATGTCATTTAAATATGTTTTTATTTAAAATCAATAAATAATAATTGGATTGATTTTATTTTTATTGTATTTGACTATTTATACCTATGTATTACTGTATATGCACTTGTTTTTTTATGACATATACATATGACTCTACTAAGGCTATTTTATTGTGTAATCTATTAATTGTTTAAAATATTTATTTATTAAATGTAAGGAAAAGATTAGTATTTTTCATACTATTTCATATTTGTAGTCACTATATTTTAGGATTAATTAATATAAACTTTATACTTAACTCTTTATGAAGAATTCTCTATGAAACAGTTTAAAGTCAAATTTAAGGTTATAATCATTTGTGAGTAGTCCACCAGTATAATAAATGAAGAAATTAATCTTAGCAAAGATTGACTGTCATTATTACATTGCGTAATCTGATTTTGAATTTTTTTTAAAATTGAAATGTGATAATTTTTATTGATTTCTGGTAGCATGGCATTTTTAAAGTTCATGAAAGGTGCAATTGTTGGAAGTGAACAACCAAAATTTGAAGTCATATCCAAAACAGATGTAAGTATTTTTTATTTATTTATATTTTTTTTGTAATACTTAAAATTTCAGCTCATAGTTCTTAATTTATTAAATTTTGAAATCTCAGAACATAATATTTCATTATATAATGCATTATATTAGTTTAAAATAATATGTGGCTATATCTATATGTGTATTTAACAAAGTCATAATAATCGAGTTAGATAATCTTAAATGTAATTATTACAATTTCTTAAATGAAATTTAAAATGTCTAGAAAATTTTGTTTGACAATTTATATATTATTTGTGTTTTGTCATTTATATTACATATAGAAAATTTTTCTTAAATTTTAATTTTCTGTTGGTAATTTTTATAGCAAATGTGTCTGTAACAACTAAAAATGTGCATTAAACTACAAAAGTCTCTTTTAAACTAATATTTAGATACTTTTGATATTCATCAGTCATTACAGAAAAAAGCAATATAATTACTTGAAAATTTTGTGATAGTGAAAAATTTTATGCTTTGTGGTTAAAAAGTATATTTGCTTCCTTGAAGTTTTTATAAATATTGATGATTGGATTACTAATTTAGGATTGTGCAAATTTTACTTTATTATTTGATTTTCTGGATGTGATTATTGATTAATATGTCATCTGTGATGTCAATGTTTCTGATTTTATTTTGATATGGTATAACACTGCTTTTACGCATCATTATTGACATATTTATTGTTTATTACCATGTTTTGAATGATAAATGAATACAGTATAATAAGTTAGAAATGTTCTTATGGATAGTAATGTAACACTATTTAACTTTATTATTGTTTCTGTTCCTTTAAAATATTTTCTCCTGTTTATCAAAAAAACATGTATATTTTAATACATCAGGTTTTGGAATGTATTGTAAAGAATCTGTAAAATTTTCTTTATAATTGACTAATAAATAGTAAAAATGTATAAACTAGTTTTTTATTAATTAAATTCATTAATTTAAATAAAATGGCTGTTTAAGTACTCTCTATGTTATTAAGATCAAGGCATATAATCTTAAAGTAATTTTGTTTTAAAATTCAT